>CAUYTI010103552.1:0-51515 GCA_963575145.1 Galago senegalensis | reverse complement strand
GTGGTCCCAGCTACTTGGGAGGCGGAGGCAAGAGACTCGCTTGAGCCCAGGAGTTGGAGGTTGCTGTGAGCTGTAATGCCACGGCACTCTACCCAGGGGGACAGCTTGAGGCTCTGTCTCAAAAAAAAAAAAAAAAAAATGAATGTCCAAAACAACAACCCTACACAAGTGGATGCATTGGTATCAGACATTCTGTACACTCATTGCTCCCACTCTCAGCTAACTGATGTGACTCTCAGGTAGCCAGAGCATCAAGTTCAAACTCCTCTGCACAGGCCACTGTAATTTCCACTATTATTGCTACTCCACTAATAGTCAACATTTTATTTGTTGAGCGCCAGCTATATGCCGGACACCACTCTAGGCAATTTACATACTTTAAACCATTGAATCTTCATAACAAGACTATGAGATAGGCATTTTCATTATCCCTACTTCATGTATTAGAAAGCTGAGATGTGAAAAGGTTAAGTAGCTTGCCAAAGGTCACACAGCTAGGAAATGATACAGCTGGAGTTGAAAGCAATGCGCATTTGTCTGGCTCCTGAGTTTGTGCTCTTACCTGCTAAGCTGTACTGCCCATGCTGATCACTCCGTCAGATTCTGCCAGGATGCTTTCTTTTGCTCAGCTCTTGCTCATTCCTACCTCTATCTTTGCTCAGCTCCAACCAAAAGCATGGGAGAATGTCTTTAAATGCTCTTTCTGTTTTGCCCATAATTGTTCTTTGCTCTGTGTGGCATGTTTGTCTGGAGTGCCCAGTTGTACTTAGCTCCCCGAGGGTCAGAACGGTGCCCTGACCTTCAGGGTGCTTCTCATACTGCTAGGAAAAGTTCTTCTTTTCTTTTTCCTCTCCTTTTTTCCTTTCTGCTTCTCATCCTGTCTCATCTGCCCCAAAGTCGGCAGTAGAGGCCAAGTGCCCTCTCCGTCAATCCCCCACTGGGGTGCAAACTCATAGGAGTAGTGCTCTGGTCATAGCGAAAGGGAAGAGAGAAAAACGGAAAACTTGGAGGGACACTGGGGAAGATACCAGGCCATTTTCATCTTCTAACATGCCCAGCATGTTGATGTTGAATTGAGTTGACTAACCACTGGGCATTATAAATGATGCAATAACACATATTCATTGCAATGGGCCCTGAGTCATCAGGAAAAGGTTATGTTATGTTTTGTAACATCTATTATAAGAAGTCAGGGAAGTAGATCATCTCTTTCAGGAAAACTGATTTCCCAATTAGAAAAATTAGATACATTTTTTTTCCACTTTAAAGGATCAGCTTCAAACGATCTAGAAAAACCATTTATGTGCAATACCCCATTCCCTGACAATGGCAGGTAGAGGAGGTGGCCTCCATATTGAGTGGCCTTTGTTGTCTGTCTTTATATACATGCGTCTGTGTATGTTTCATATTTATGTTGACTCCCCAATGGTCCTTAGGCTTCTCATGACAGGCAGCAGTTTCTAGGTGTCCCCTCCCCGTATGACACTGCATGTACAGCAGGCCTTGAGCAAATGCTCGTTGACTGGCTGACTCTGCTTCGTCATCTTAGACTCCTTTAGCTTGGGCCCAGTGAGCTTTCCAAACTGCCTGGATGAGCCATGTCTCTTGTCTTCTTCATCTTCCTCTCTGCTCTCTGTGCACGTGGGTGTGTGGGAAGGGTGGGGGAGTGAGTGCTCATCCCCACCATGGCCTCTGGGATCTGTCAGATTATTCCTCTGTCTGTGCTGCCCAGCTCAGAGCTGACTAGAGCATCTTCTCAGATATTCCTCATGAGCCCCTCCTCTGATTTCCTCTGTGATTGGGTGACTTTTCTTTTGCCTGCGACTGAGGGGTTTCCTAGAATGTGGGACTTAGAGTTCTAAAATTGGGACAGTCCAGTTTCCTTGGGGCATTTGGTAACCCTATCTGTGGAATTGCCTTGAGACTGCCTTTTTCTCATATGCAGCCTTTAAACAAGATTTCTGTGTCTTCAGTGTCCCCAGGATCCCATCAGATGGCTGAGGTGAGACCTGGGTGTCAGTATGTTCAAAAGGCTCTCCACATGTTTCTGATATACACTGAAGGCTGAGAAACCATTGCCACCAGAGCAAAACCCGTAATACAGGGTGGTTTCTTTCTTTCTTTCTTTGTCATAGCTCACAGTAACATCAGAATCCTGGGCTCAAGCCATTCTCTTGCCTCAGTCTCCTGAGTAGCTGGGACTACAGGCACCTGCCACATTGCCTGGCTAGTTTTTTTTTTTTTTTTTAGAGACTAGGTATCGCTCTTGCTTGAGGTGGTCTCAAACTCATGAGCTCAGGCGATCTGCCCACCTCGGCTTCCCAGAGTCCTGGCATTACAGGTGTGAGCCACTGTGCCCGGGCTAGGGTGGTTTATTTCCTCCTATGATACTCAACCCTTCCCCTGGCCACAGGTGTTCTCGAGGTCATAGTGAAAATGTACAGGTCATGTCCTTCCTATGTGACTTTATATCTGTATCCATCCCTGGGCTCTGGGGCTTGGGCATGGCCTTGTGACTCCTGAAGGCCTCCTCTCCCCTTGAAACATGCCCTGGTGTCACCTGGCACCTGGGCACTTAACCCACTGGCTCCGGAGCTGTATCTTCTCCAGCAGTTTCTGGTTTCCAGCCTTGGATGACCAGAGGCTGCTGTCCTGCCTCATGGCCTACGGTCCCCTTCCAGGAAGCTCTCTACCTTCAACCTATACATGGAGAAGCACAGCTACGACGTGAAGCAGATATGGAGGGACATCGAGGATGTCATTGTCAAGACGATCATCTCGGCCCAGCCCACCATCAAGCACAACTACCACACCTGCTTCCCCAATCACACTGTCAACAGCGCCTGCTTTGAAATCCTGGGCTTTGACATTCTGCTGGACCGAAAACTCAAACCTTGGCTGCTAGAGGTAGGGAAGTTTGGGGGAGGCAGGAAAACTGACCCCATTATGAGGGTCAGTCAGCTTCAGGGACTCTTCTAGTCTCACCGAGGTTATTGTACTCAACTTCCTGGGTTACTTCCTCCTATGTGCCTGCCGCCTGGGGCTTTATGTCTGGCTGAGAAGTGGCCACCAGAGGGGGGTAGACAGCTGGGAATTAGAGAATACCTGTGCCTTCTTGAGGTCCACCCAGTCTTGGAAACACTGATCTCAGTGCACAGGGTGATTCTAAAGACAGCTCTTTCTTTTGTGACAGAGTTGTCTCCCAGAAGGGGGATATTCTTCATCAAAGGTAGGTTAACAATGTTCATTCAGTATCAGATAGGAGCTGCTGTGCCTGGCTCTCAGGGGCTTGGATGACCTGGTTCTAAGTACCAATAGGGAGGGGACGGTGCCTGCTGCCTCAGAAATAGGAGGGGGAGACACCCAGTAAGTTTCCTGCCTCCCGCAGACCCATGAGGTAGTGGTAGAAGAAAGGGAAGCATTCCAGCTGGCTGCTTCTCTTTCTGATTGGACTTGCCCTCAGGAACCCTCTCCAGCTGCCTTTCAGAGAGCAAGGGTGCAAGGGTGCCTGTGACACAGACTTCAGAGTTCAGATTCCTGTGCTCCACCCTTCCCCCGTGCCGGCCTTTATTCCCAGGTAAAATGGGAGGAGGGTAAGGCTGCCTGGAGCTCTCACCCAGATAGCAGAATGAGCCACTAGGAGCAAGCCTTCGAAAACTGCTAGAGAGGGTGGGCATGGTGGCTCATGCCTATAACCCCAGCACTTTGGGAGGCTAAGGTAGGAGGATAGCTTGAGGCCAGGATTTCAAGACCAGTTTGAGCAATGTAGTGAGACCCTGTCTCTACCAAAAGTTTAAAAATTAGTTAGGCATGGTGGAGCATGCCTGTAGGTAGTCCCACCTACTCAGGAGGCTGAGGCAGGAAGATGGTTTCAGCCCAGGAGTTCGAGGTTGCAGTGAGCCATGATGAGGCCACTGTACCCTAGCCAGGGAAGCAGAATGAGACACTGTCTCAAAAAAAAAAAAAAAAAAGAAAGAAAGAAAGAAAGAAAGAAAGAAAGAAAAAGATAAAAGAAAGAGAAAGAAAAGAAGAAAGAAAGCAACTGCTAGAAATTTACAAATTGTTATCTAGTGCCTCTGAACAATACAGACTTTTCCGTGGACAGAAGCGAGTCCTCGCCCTCCTCCCACCTGTCTCCCCTCCATCCCAGGTGGTCCCTGTTCCCCCACCAGTGTTGGTCCTCTTGAGAGATCAGGTGTAGTTGTACCCTTTGGACCCCAGGGACCACGTTCTTGGGGTCTGACTTCCCTGATCCCAATAAGACTGGCCTGTCCTGGTCCAAATTATGACTGGAATGCATCCCTCCTCTCTCCTCCCCGCCTCCCAGCCTGCCCTTTCCATCCTGCCCTGTGGAATGCTCAGTGCACGTGAGAGAACACTTGTTCTCTGAGATGGAGCAGAACACACATACCAAAGAGAGGCCAACCTCTGATGCTTCTGAAGAAGAAAGGACTGAGATAAAAGCTGGTTTAACTAGAGGGAATTCCGCTTCCTCCTTTTTTCTCTCTGGCACCAGTCCAGACGCTCCCTCCTCTCCCTTCCACTCATCTTGGTAGCCAGGGCCCTGAGGTGGGCTTCAGTAGCAGCCCAGAGGTGGCATCTTGGGCTCACTGCCTGCTTTCATGCTGGACAGCCCTGTCTTCAGCCACCACCTTGCCCTCACAGGTCAACCACTCTCCAAGCTTCTCCACTGACTCTCGGTTGGATAAAGAGGTGAAGGACAACCTGCTATATGACACCTTGGTTCTGATCAACCTGAGAAACTGTGACAAAAAGAAAGTCTTGGAGAAAGAGAAACAACGAGGGCGGTTTCTGCAGCAGTGTCGTTCTCGGGAGATCAGGTACATTAGCTTCCCAGGGCCCTGGTTCTCTGACTTCCCTACCCAAACAAGATTGGCCTGTCCAAGTTGTGACTCAACTGCCTTCTAGTTATGTGCTCTTTCTGCCACTTCTGTAAGTCTCAGTGATCTTTCTGTGTAATGGAGCTAATGATATATAAGATTACTGGGGGAATTAAACGGGATAATGCATAGAAACGTTTTAGAATAGTGTCTGGCATGATTATTTACATTAGAGGCTATTAAGAATCTTGTCTGGAGATCATTTCTAACAAATGATAATTCTGTTTGGAAAATGGGTTTCTATTTGCAGAATATAGCAGTTTGAACAGTTTTACTTTGAATATTCCTTCATTCCTAGAAATAGGAGGTTAATTTTCAGACATATAATTATATATGTAATGGATAGCAATTGATTCATATCATATGAAGATTTAATAATTACCAGGGTAGGCACAGTGGCTCACATCTGTAATTCCAGCAATTTGGGAGGCTGAAGCAGGAGGATTGATTGAACCCAGGTGTTCAAGACCAGCCTGAGCAACCCTGCAAGGCCCCTCAAAAAAAAAAAAGTAGTGGGATGTGGTGGGATATCGCTTATAAAAAAGAAGTAGTGGGATACAGTGATGTGCACCTGTAATCACAGCTATTTAGGAGGCTTAGGCAGGAGGAAGCTTGAGTTCAGGAGTTGAAGATTTCAGTGAACTATGATTTGGACACTCTACTCCAGCCTGGGTGATGGAGCAAGACACTGTCTCCAAAAAAACAAAAAAACAAGAAAAGAATTATTGATCTAAAAAAAAAAAAAAGCCATTCCTTTATTTTTACTGAAGAGAAGGATTTGCTCCTTACCCCATGCTCCAGTGCTGCCAGGTGGTGGTGTCTCCCTGCTTCTGCTCAGCATTGTTTACTGTGGAACTAGAGTCTTCACTTTGTGGGGTCGTCCTAGTGTCAGAGACTCTGAGCCTGGCCAAGGAGATATCTTGGTTCCTTTATGATCCCAACACAGCCCCCTGCTCTCTTCTAGCACCCTCTCCACAGCAGAGCCAGGCTCATCCTTCAGGTCTGAGTTTCTGGAACAGGTGCCATAAATAATGTTTACAGTTGTTTGGATAATACTGTGTTTCTCAGGCACTGTCACCTGCACTGTCTTCCTTATAAGGAGTAGGGAGGGAGGGAGGATGAGGTGGTGTGTGGGCCCTGTTCTGGAAGGCAACATACCAAGACTTCAGAGATGGAATGTGGACTTGCACCAGGTCACCTCACTGGTAAGTGACAGGTCTGGATCCAGAGCCCAGGGCCTGGATTTGTGGCCTGGAATTCCAGGATCTCTTCCACTGTGCCATCCCATGTCTAAATTCCTCTTGAGAAGGAAACAGCACCGTATTAAGGAGCACCCATCAGGGTAAGGGCCTCCTCTGAACCAGTCTCCTCCTTATTGGGCCCTGGATGTCTAAGTGGTTCTTGGTTTCCCTGCTGTAAAAGGAAGCCTATCATTCCTCCCAACCTGACCTTCACCTCCCTGGGGGGCTGTGAGGAAGAATGAGATCATGACAGCTCGTAAAGGCTCATCAAGCTCATGCAAGAAGCCCTCAAATTTAGCAAAACACAAGCTGTCATTCTCCAGAGAGGGTGATCGGGGCTGTGGATGGGAAGGTGGTGACAGTCTGCCTGGGCAGAACTGAGCTGAGGGGAAAACAGGTTTTACTTGTAACAGGAGAGAATCTGGTGTGCTGTCAAAAAAAAAAAAAATATATATATATATATATATGTATATATATATATATACACATATATATATCTGTTCTAATCAGCTCTTCCTGCATTATGACAACAGCCATCCCAGGTCTCTTTTTAGGGAAATGTTCATGCATTTATTTAGGAAATACTGATTGATTCCTATTATGCACAAGGATTCCATGTGGCCCTAGAAGACCTCCAGCTTGGACGTGTCCCTTCCAGGCTTTGTCCCAAGAAAACTGAACTGTGGCCCTGTGTTCTGCTTCCCAACAGGATTGAGGAAACCAAGGGTTACCAGGCCACATGGTTACAAAAAACTGAGAAGTATGAGAAGGAACACTGTGGAGGGTTCCGACTGATCTATCCCAGTTCAAACTCAGAGAAGTATGAGAAGTTTTTCCAGGACAACAGCTCTGTCTTCCAGAATACCGCTGCGTCTAGGGCCCGGGAGGTGTATGCCCGGTAGGAAGGGCTCCAGGAGGAGCTGGGCGGGGTGCTTGGGGGATAGTCTCAGAGCTGTGGTCCCTAGCCTGGAAGCTGCCAGGGGAGCATTTGCTCTGGTCTTACAAGGACCAGGAATTGGAAGATTCCCTAGTGTGGGGTAAAGAAAGGTAGCTATTTCTAGAAACTCACTCCAGGATGCCCACCGCCTCAGAGCTGCCTTGTGGATTCAACACAGGCATAAAATCTAAGAGTTGGATGGATTCATCCCATAGAGTCCAGTCCTTGCTCCCCAATTCACTTTATGAAATGGGAGGTCAGAGCAGAAAGGGGATCACATAGAAAGATTATGACAGAAGAAGGACTAGAACCACCCCTGTCTCGTGACTCATGAGACCAAATTATTTCCACTATATATGTCACTCTTGGGGCCCATTGGCCAGAGAAGCCCAGCATATGAAGTGGCCCAATATGGGAACCCCTAGCTTTAGCTTCCTTTGCAGACCCTCTTCCCAGCACTTGCCATGGTTGGGAACTGGCCTGTTGGGAAGTTGATGGGGGGAGAAAAGGTATAATGGAGGAGGAGGTAGCATCTCTCTTTGGATGCTGTTACCCAGACTGGCGACAGTTTTGTTGGAGGGATGACTCTTCTCTCCACACCCTACTCTTTGACCTTCAATCACTTGTGCAGACTAGAAGGGAGCTTGGTGCGTTCCACCACTCCGCCCAGGCTGGCCCATCCCTCAGGGAGAACGTCTACCTGCACAGCCTGTCCCTGACCTCGTGACACTCACTTGTTCCTCTGTGGACAGGAAACTGATCCAGGAGCTGAAACTAAAACAGGAGAAAAAATCTTTGCCAACCAAGGAGAAGAAGGTAGAGATGCAGGGCGAATCAGTAGGCGAGCAGGCCAAACGCAAGAATGTGAGGAGCTGGCAACAGAAACACAAGGCTGCTGCCCGTGTCACCTTCAAACAAGTAAACCCGGACGGGAGGGGAGCACACGTGCCTAGCACCCTTCCCCAGCTGGGGCCAATCCGCGGGGGGTTCCTGAGGAGACCACTGCTTGGAGCCCAGACACACTGAAGGGCTGTGCAGATGGGTGGGCAGCAGGAGGGGAGCCCTAAAGTCACATGTGCTATTGTCTTTGGAGGATCCCTGCATCCAGGTAGTAGGGAACTGGCACTGGTCTGCTTACTTGCCTCCTCTAGTAGGAATAAAAGCAGCCAGGCAGCCCGTGCTGGGAGGCTGGGTACGAGCCTCACTAAGAGAGCAGGCTCCAGGACTGCACGTAGGAGTGGTCTTTGGCTCCTGCTTGTGTTGGAACGCTCCCCTCCAGCAGGCCAGGGGCACAGCCAAAAGAGCAGGCCACTGGGAAGAGCATCTGGGAGTTCTCTGAACATCACATAGGATGGCTGACCATGGCAGCAGATCCTTCCAACCTGCTATCTGTGCAAAATGAGGAATAGCCAAGGCTGTGGGTCAGCAGTTCACTGGCCTGTGATCTAAGTCTGGCTTCCCCATCTCTGCCCAGTGCTCTCGTCTAGCTCAGTGGAAAGATTTGGTTGACTTGTCCGTCCATCTCCTTTATCTCAAAGGCACACCTGAAAAGACAGGATCAGAGCAGGGTTTGTTGGTTTGTTTCCTTTTTAACTTTGTTACAGTCACAGACCCTTCGAGACTCTGATAAAAGCTATGGAATCTCTTGCCATAAAGTACACAATGCACAATTTTAAAAATGCACTTTCAAGTGGCTCAAAGACCCCCCTGAAGCCCTCTATGGGTCCTAGTACCCCAGGTTAAGAGTCCAGGCTTTGATATCAACGGCTTTTCTTCTCCTCACCTGCACCTAACTGTGGATGCAGACTACCTGGAAGTGGGCCGAGCTGGGCTCCCATGGGCTGTGTGTTTGCTCTCCTTCCCAGTACTTCCGGCCACTGACACTGGTGTCCTGCACACCTGACTTGCCCTTGAGTGTCCAAGACAAAACGCAAAATGAAACAGACTGCAGCTGCCACCAGGAGGCCCCCAAGATGGAGGCTGGTCCTCTTTCCCCCAAGCCTACATCTGTGAGGCACTCCAGTTCTGTCCCTGACCTGAGGAATTCAGTTAAACCCACCGCCAGAATCAAGGAGGTCAAGTCTGCCTCTGCAGTGAACATATTCACTAACAGCATGGTAAGCAGAGGGCCCAGCTCTGGGAGGGAGAGGTAGGAGTCTTGCTTTCTGGTCCCTTCTTTACTCCTGACAGGCTGGGGCCCTTGAGGAAGCCAGTGAGCCTTCCCAGTCCTCCATTTCTCAACATGTGAAGCCCACGTTGTGGAGTGGCATGTCTGCTGGGAAGATGGGCTTGGGATGGCTTTTATTTATTTATTTATTTTTTTGAGACAGAGCCTCCTGCTGTTGCCCTGGGTAGAGTGCTATGGCATCACAGCTCACAGCAACCTCCAACTCCTAGGCTCAAGCAAGTCTCCTGCCTCAGCCTCCCAAGTAGCTGGGACCACAGGTGCCCGCCACAACACCTGACTATTTTTTTTGGTTGCAGCTGTCATTGTTGTTTGGCAGGCCCGGGCTGGATTTGAACCCACCACCTTAGGTGTATGTGGCTGGCGCCTTAGGCACTTGAGCCATAGATGCTGAGCCTGGGATGGCTTTTATAATAGAAAGGCCCTCTTAGTCAGCCCCTCTTCTAAGGTAGGTTGCCACACCATGGTAGTTTCCTAGGGCTGCAAATAGTCACAAACCTGGTGGCTTGCAACAACGCAATTAATTCTCTCATAGTTCTAGAAGCTGGAAGATTGAAATCAAGGTGTCCAGGGCCATGCTCCATCTGAAAGCTTGGGAGGATCCTTCCTTGCTTCTTGCTAGATTCTGGTGGTTGATGGCAATCCTTGGCATTGCTTGGTTTGTGGCAGCATAATTCCAACCTCTGCCTCTGTTGACACATGGCCTTCTTCCCTGGGTTTCTCCCCTGTGTATTCTTATGTAGACTTCTTATAAGGATATCAGTGGATTTAGGGACCACTCTAATGCAGTATGACCTCATCTTAACTTTAATTATACCTGAAAATACCACCCCCTTCCAAATATGATCACATCCTGAGAGATTCCAGTGGACATGAATTTTGGGGTATACCTTTAAACTCAGTATATCTCTTAAATCGCTCCTTCCTTCCTTCCTTCCTTTTTTGAGATAGAGTCTTTTTTGTCGCCCTCGGTAGAGTGCCGTGGAGTCATATCTTACAACAACTTCCAACTCTTAGGCTCAAGTGATTCTCTTGCCTCCCTCCAAGTAGCTGGGATTGCAGGTGCCCACAACACTTGGCTATTTTTAGAGACAGGGTCTTGCTCTTGCTCCAGCTGGTCTTGAACCCATGAGCTCAGGCAATCCCCCTGCCTCGGCCTCCCAGAGTGCTGGGATTATAGGCGTGAGCTACCATGCCTGGACTTAAATGGCATTTTTCAAACTTCACTGATGTATAGACATCATTGAAGGAAAGAAAACTCACTCAGACCCTCATGTAAACCTAACTCATTTTTATAAGTATGCATAAGCATAAATTCAGATATAAAATCTGTATACTTAGAGCTCTATTTAACTATAGAACCAAAACAAAACAGACAACACAAATAAAATTCAAATAAAAAATATTAATTTAAGGTGATAGTTGATTTTTTTTTTTTTTTTTTTTTTTTGGTGAGACAGAGTCTTGCTTTGTCACTCTCGGTAGAATGCTGTGGCATCACAGCTCACAGCAACCTCAAACTCTTGGTCTCAAGCAATTCTTTTGCTTCAGCCTCCCAAGTAGCTGGGATTATAGGCACCCAACACAATACCCAGCTATTTTTTTAGAGATGGGATCTTGCTCTTGCTCAGGCTGGTCTCAAACCTGTGAGCTCTGGGTTATTCACCCACCTCGGCCTCTCAGAGTGCTAGGATTATAGGCGTGAGCCACTGCACCTGGCCTGATTTTTCTATTTTCATAAAAACAGAGTTGGCTTCAGAATCTAGGAAACATGCTGAAACTTGCCTTTATAGAGGAAGCAACAGATCAAGGAGCAAACTCCAGATTTATGGGACTCAACTATGCTCTGCTACAGGGGTTTGCAAACTACTGTCTATGAGCCAAATCCAGCCATCCATCTGTTTTTGTAAATAAAGTTTTATTGGAACACACACACACACACACAAACAGAGTTGGCATATGGATGTGGTACTAACTGCTTTAGCACAGGTCCCTTTGTGTTCCTTACACTGAGGCTCATGGTAGGCCATGTGATAGCCCTACTGTAACTACTGGGAAATCTTCAGTATTGCTGGGCCTTTGCTTGATCCAAGTAGAGAATGGGGTGACATTTTTCAAAAATCTTAACCATAGCTCACGGTAAGATATCCACTTTATTTTATAATCCATTGCATACACAACTAGAAAAAAGTTTCTAAAAACAATGCTACATTCTGTGACTTATTTAATATTTTCCATCCTGTGCATTGTCCTATTTTGTTCTATAAAAGGTTTCACTTGGCTTGGCACCGCAGCACAGTGGTTATGGCACTGGCCACATGCACCAAGGCTGGTGGTTTCTAGCCCAGTCTGGGCCTGCTAAACAACAATGACAACTGCAATCAAAAATAGCCAGGCGTTATGGCGGGTGCCTGTAGTCCCAGGTACTTGGGAGGCTGAGGCAAGAGAATCACTTAAAGCCAAGAGTTTGAGGTTTCTGTGAGCTGTGACACCACAGCACTCTACCCAGCATGATATAATGAGACTTTGTCTCAAAAAAAAAATTATCACTTATGTTACAGCCAGGCGAGATGGCTCACGCCTATAATCCTAGCACCTTGGGAGGCTAAGGCAGGTGGATTGCTTGAGCTCAGGAGTTCTAGACTAGCCTGAGCAAGAGTGAGACCCCATCTCTAAAAATAGCCAGGAGTTGTGGCGGGAGCCTATAGTCCCAGCTACTCGAGAGGCTGAGACAAGAGGATCAGCTGAGCCCAAGAGTTTGAGATTGCTATGAGCTGTGATGCCACAGCACCCTAGCCCATGGCAACAGAGTGAGACTTGGTCACAAAACAATAGAAAGTAAACCTTGGTGAAGATGTGAAGAAATTGGAACCTTTGTGCACTGTCGTGGGGAATGTAAAATGGTGCAGCCTCCATGGAAGACAATGTGCAGGGTCTTCAAAAAACTAAAAGTAGAATTGCCATGTGATTTAGCAATCTCCCTTCTGGGTATATATCCAAGTAACTGAAAATACGAACCTGAGGAGGTATTTGCATACCCATGTTGATTGCAGCATTATTCATAATAACCAAGAGGTGGAAGCAACCTAAATGTCCATCAAGAGATGAATGAATAGGCTCGGCGCCTGTAGCTCAGCAGCTAGAGATCTGGCCACATACACCAGGACTGGTGTGTTGGAACCCAGCCCAGGCCTGCCAAACAACAATAACAACAACAACAAAAAAAAATAACTGGGTGTTGTGGCGGGTGCCTGTAGTTGCAGCTACTTGGGAGGCTGAAGCAAGATGATTGCTTAAGCCCAAGAGTTGGAGGTTGCTGTGAGCTGTGATGCTACAGCACTTTACCATGTGGGTGACATAGTAAGACTCTGTCTCAAAAAAAAAAAAAAGAGACAGCACCCATAGCTCAGCAGGTAGGGTGTCAGCCACATACATTCAGGTTGGCAGGTTCAAATCCTACCTGGGCCAGCTAAACAACAATGACAACTACAATAAAATAATAGCTGGGCATTGTGGTGGGTGCTTGTAGTTCCAGCTACTTGGGAGGCTGAGACAAGAGAATCGCTTAAGCCCAAGAGTTGGAGATTGCTGTGAGCTGTGATGCCGCAGCACTCTACCAATGGCGACACAGTGAAACTTTGTCTCAAAAAAAAAAAAAAAAGATAGACTGGTGATTGCCAGGGGTGGGGCAAAGGAGGGAAGAGGAGCTGTTTAATGGGTATAGATTTTCATGCTCACAAGATGCAGAAGTCCTAGAGATCTGTTGGACACCAAATGTGCATATGGTTAACACTACTGTACTGCACTCTTAAAAATGAATATGGTAAATGAATGATGAATGTGGTAAGTTTTATATTATGGGCTTTTAACCAGAATTTAAAAATAGTGAATATGCTTTGGGAATCTGGCTACCTCCCATTGGATCCTGGAGTCTCCTTTTAATACATAGATAACTTTCATTAAACCTCTGTTTCCCCATCTAAAGAATGGGTTTTTCGGCTAGGCTCTTGTAGCTCAGTGGTTAGGGCAATGGCCATGTGCTCTGGGGCTGGTGGGTTCGAACCTGGCCCGGGCCTGCTAAACAACGACAAGTGCAACAAAAAATAGCCAGGCGTTGTGGCAGGTACCTGTAGTCCCAACTACTTGGGAGGCTGAGGCAAGAGAATCACTTAAGCCCAAGAATTTGAGGTTGCAGTGAGCTATGATACCACAGTACTCTACCAAGGGTAGGGTGAGACTCTGTCTCAGTTAAAAAAGAAAAAAAAAAAAGGGCGGCGCCTGTGGCTCAAAGGGTAAGGCGCCAGCCCCATATGCCAGAGGTGGCAGGTTTAAACCCAGCCCCAGCCAAAAAAAAAGAAAAGGATTTTAATAATAGTACCTACCAGGCCAGGCTCAGTGGCTCACGCTTATAATCGTAGCACTATGGAGGCTGAGGCAGGCAGATCCCTTGAGCTTAGGAGTTCAAAACCAGCCTGAACAATAGTAAGAACTCTTCTCTACTAAAACAGAAAAAATTATCCAGGTACTGTGGCAGGTGCCTGTAATCCCAGCTACTTGGAAGGCTGAGGCAGAAGGATGGCTTGAACCTAGGAGTCTGTGTCCAAAGTTGCTGTGAAATAGACTGATGCCATGGCACTCTAGTCTGGGCAACAGAGTGAGACTCTGTCTCGAAAATAAATAAATAAATAAATGTGCCTACCAATGGGTTACTATGAGGATTACATGAAAGGAACTATGAACATGTATCTGGCACACAGCAGTTAGTAAACATCAGCTATTATTTTAACATTACTGCTACTTGTTTACTGCCCTTATTATCTTTTCATTAACCTAAAATAATCAAAGCAATATTACTTAACTCTAAACATATTATTATTATTTTTTGAAACAGAGTCTCACTATGGCACCCTCCGTAGAGTGCCTTGGTGTCACAGCTCACAGCAACCTCCATCTCTTGGCCTTAGGCAATTCTCTTGCCTCAGCCTCCCAAGTAGCTGGGACTACAGGCACCCACCACAATGCCCAGCTATTTTTTTGTTGTGGTTGTCATTGTTGTTTAGCAGTCTGGGTCAGGTTTGATCCCACCAGCCCCAGTGTATTTGACCGGGGCTGTTAACCACTGAGTTATGGGTGCTGAGCCTGACCTCAACTTTCTTGCTGCTAATGAACCCAGCTCTTGGTCTGTTTTAATCAAGAATAGGATGGGGGCTCAGCGCCTGTGGCTCAAGCAGCTAAGGTGCCAGGCACATACACCTGAGCTGGAGAGTTTGAATCCCGCCTGGCCTGCCAAACAACGATGATGGCTGCAACCAAAAAATAGCTAGATGTTGTGGCGGGTGCCTGTGGTCCCAGCTACTTGGGAGGCAGAGGCAGTAGAATTGCTTGAGCCCAGGAGTTGGAGGTTTCTGTGAGCTGTGATGCCACAGCACTCTACCCACGGTGATAGCTAGAGGCTCTGTCTCAAAAAAAAAAAAAAAAAAAAAGGGTAGGATGAGAAGGAGCCCTCTGTTTTCCATAATCTCAATTTGAACTATCTTCTCTTCTAGCCCTTAAACTCAGTAGAAACCTCCCTAGAATCCACCTCCCAGATCTCATCTCAACCTCCCCAGTGTCTTTGTCAACCTGGGCCATGTCTGCTAGCTACCGCTCTGTGTGCAGTAGCCCAGAGATGGACAGGATGGTCTCCTTTAAATGCAAGCAACAGCAGCTCTCTCCGCAGCTCATCCAGGAGAATGTCTCGAAAACTTCTCTGTCTGCAAAACCCCTTAGCTTCTCTGGGAGTCTGAACCCAAGCTGGTGTTCACTAAAGAATGACACGAAGAAGCCATATTCCGTGCCAGAACTACTCACCAACGCTTACATGCGGAGGAAGTTCTCCTTCTTCCCAGCTCACTACAGCACAAAGCTGATGCCGAGTCACCAATTGCGTGAGTGTCAGCGTATACGGGGATGTGCCAGAGCTCTAGGGGTGAGGCAAATCAGCAGAACCGGTCCCGATCTTTGAGGAGCCCCTCATCTGGGAGGGGGGACACAGCTTCTGCCCTCAAAGATACCCCAGTCTGATGGTGGAGACATAAGTCACGCCCTAAGGGGTCTCTAGTCCGACTGAGGAGAGGAAAAATTAAAATAAAATCGAATGCCATGTATGAGTCCACTTTCACTCAACATATCTTTGTTCTCCTTCAGACGAGGCCTCTTCAGCTGAGTCTGTAGCAGGTATGGACACTAAGTATGAAAAATGGGGAAGAAGAGCTATTTGGAGGAAAGGAGCAATGGCTGATTCTGGTTCAGAGAGCTTCAGCCGCTTCCAGGCCATGGGATCCCAGCGGGAGGTGCCCTTCACCAAGAATTTGTGCTGAATCCAGCAGTGCAAATGGATAATGCTCATGCTTCTGCCTTTCCAGAAAACCCCTCCTTGCCCAGGGAGTGTTACTCCGGCAGCCGCGGCTCTAGTGAAAAGCAGGTGGATGTGTCCTCCCTCCTCCTCTTGCAGAGTCCTCACAACTGTGATGATGTTTCTCTGAATGACCTGCTGGTGGTTGCCACTCCAGCCCACCTGGATCTGAGGCCTGGCAGATGCCATACAGGGGCTGTGAAGAACCCGAGTACTCAGGATCAGCAAGCGTACAGTTACTGCCAGGCCTCTGGCCAAAAAGGATGGGAGAGGAAGTAGGTAGGCCAACTATAGACCCTTAATGTATTTAGTGCTTTGGTAGGCACTTTCTGTAGAGTGCTGGGTAGATAGGAGGATGGATGGATTGATGAAGACATACAGGTCAGTGGATGAGTAAGATTTGTTTCATTCAAAATGTGACCCCCTAGCTGGGCCTTGTGGCTGGTGCCTGTAGTCCCAGCTACTTGGGAGGCTGAGAAACACTTAAGCCTCAAATTCAAATTGTTTAAGAATTTGAGGTTGCTGGGCGGCGCCTGTGGCTCAAAGGAGTAGGGCGCTGGCCGCATATGCCGGGGGTGGTGAGTTCAAACCCAGCCCTGGCCACAAAAAAAACAAAACAGAATTTGAGGTTGCTGTGAGCTGTGATGCCACAGCACTCTACCCAGGACAACATAGTGAGACTCTGTCTCAAAAAGAAAAAAAAAGTGACCTCCATGCTTTGTATATTTCTGATACACCTGGTCTGCCCCCACCACAAGGTGCACTTTGCCTGTCTTCTGCTCATAGCTAAAATTGAGGGAGTCCTATATACAGATTCCAGTAATAGAACCAAGCCAACCATGAGAGGTTGGTTTTCATACCCTTCAAGTTGTGCCAGCCTGGGCTAAGCCTAGGTCAGTTGCCCCAAAGGCTGTCCCTATAATGGGGTATCCTGAGAGGACAGAGCGACAGAACAGTGCAGCCTAAGAAGACATGGAAGCACAGATCTTTGAGAAGCTTTGATTCCATTGTGTGAAAAGACCAAGGGCATAGTGAAAAAGTTGTGTGTAAGAAGTTGGGAGAACTCTACGACATTGCGTTGCATGGGGCAGAGGCATCGGTGCTGCCTGGCTGCCTATAGAGAAAGGTTACAGATTTGAATCGTCTCCCTCACCCTTGTCACCTAAGGCGGTCTGTGTCCAGATACTCTGCTCTGGCCCCTTTGTAACCAGTAGCTCACATGGTAGGAGGGCCTGTGAGGAAATATCAGCCCACGGGCATTCCCCTGGGAGCTTGTAAAAATGCACGTTCTAGGGCCTAGTCCTAAAAATTTCAATCCAGATGGTCCTGGGTGGGGGGTCCAGGAATCTGCATTTTACAAAGCTCCTTTAGTTGATTCTGATACTCTTCTCCCCATGCATACAGAAGAACTGGGACCGATGTTCCCCAAACTTCCCTGCTAATAAGAATCATGGCTGAGGCTTTGTTTCTCAGGGCACGCTTCCTGGAAATTTGGGCACAAGAGGTCTGGTATGGGGCCCTGGGAATTCATCTTTTGGTCAGGTATCTTTGGTATGGGTAGTAAGTACTGTCTTGCATTTAGATCCAGGCTTGGGCAAGAAAAGCCTATGATAGCTGGCCCTGATCTGTGGACCTGTTATTGGGGTGAAATTCCCTGACCTTTAGAGAGCTCCACCCCACCCTCACTGTCTTTTTTTTTCTTGAGACAGAATCTCACTTTTTCACTCTCTGTAGAGTGCTGTGGTGTCATAGCTCACAGAAACCTCAAACTCTTGGACTTGAGTGATTCTCTTGCCTCAGCCTCCCAAGTAGCTGGGACTACAGGCACCCATCACAATGCCCGGCTATTTTTCTGTAGAGATGGGGGTCTCAGGCTCAGGCCGGTCTCAAACTTCTGAGTTCAAGAAATCCACACACCTCAGCCTCTCAGAGTGCTAGAATTATAGGCGTGAGCCATTGCCTCTGCCCCTCACCCTTACTGTCTTAAGCACAAGGCTCATAATACGTTGGTACTGGAATTTTAAGTAAAGATGGCTACTTATTTAAGTAAAGATGGCTACTTATTCATTGCTATCTGTTTCTGTTATCACAAAAAGGGAGGATGATGTAGATCACAGTGAAAATTCATCTTCAGTGGGACTGTTACGAGTAATAATGATCAAATGCCAGGCAAAGAAAAGGAAGAGATAATCAGAGGAAGAGGGTGTGATAAAGTGTATTGACCATTGAATTTGACTCTGAATTTCTGCTGAAAAGACTAAACTTAGGATTTTGTTTTGGTCTTTTTTTGTCTGTAAAATCAGAAAAGAGACTCCCTAGTGGCATGGATTGTGTCTCTACCATCAGGATCTTCTTGAAGGCAGAGGAGATCCTGTGATCCTTCCCCCCAAACTGGGAGCTCCCCAACAATTAGGACTAATCCTATTGGTTTCTCTCCTCTTTAAGCTCCTGGCATATCCCTGTAAACACTGGCACTCACCTTCTTGGGGTCGTAGTGAATCCCAATCCCCGTATACACTTAGCATTAGCTTTGAGTTGTAATGAGCTGGGAGCAAGAAGAGCTTCCTCCTTAGTTCAGCCTTGGTGAATATCTCTGACATCAAATGTTTCTTCGTGCCATTCTTGAGCAAAGGCCAACTTGGGTTCAGACTCCTTGAGAAGCTCCAGGATTTTGTAGACAGAGAAGGTTTCAGTATTTTCTCCTAGATGAGTAAAAATAAATCACGTAGTTCTCTAGGAGAGATGTCTTTCCCTGGCTCTAATATTGAAAAGCAGTTTATCACGTGGAGTCTCATTTAGAGATGTCTACTACACACGTGCCATAGTTGGCAATGTCTGGGGGCACTGCCAACTGTGGATCGGGGTTTCCTCGGTAAGTGTCAGAACATTAACACCTTCCATATGTCAAGACCCCAAACTATATCTCACAGAATGCTGTGAAGGTGGCAAGGCAGAGGTCATTACCTTATTCCCAATTTGCAGATGAAGAAAATCAAGGTTTTGAGGACATTAAATGACTTGCCCAACCTCACGCAAGTGTTGAACTATGGACAAAGAGCCTGATAAGATGTTCCTTTCTCTACCATTCTGCTATGAACTTAGAGCCTGTCTTGACCACGTGAGAAATGGAACCCTGATGAATCCTTCCATTTTTCTGTTTACATCACTATAATCGCATTATCTTTCCTCTAGACCCACTTTCACAGCGGGTTGGTCAGAGAGGCCAGGGTGCAGAACTGTGTAACAGTTGAATTCCAGGGTACAGTGGCTTATGCCTGTAGTTCTAGCACTCAGGGAGGCTGAGGTGGGCAGATCACTAGAGTGGTCACGAGTTTGAGACCAGCCTGAGCAAAAGTGCTCCCCGTCTCTAAAACTAGCTGGGCATTGTGGTGAGTGCCTGTAGTCCCAGCTATTGGGGAGGCTGAGAAAAGAGGATTGTTGGGCCCAACAGTCTGCGGTTGCTGTGAACTATGATGATGCCATGGCACTCTACAGAGGGTGACAAAGTGAGACACTAGCTCAAAAAAGAAAAAAAAACCAGTTGAATTCTACAGGATAAGTAACCCATCTTGTAGGATTTTAAGGATGATTCAAAGGCTTGGTAAAGTGGAATACCTGGCTTCTTACCAAGTAAATGGTAGTTACGATGATAATGATGAAGATGACGATGATAATGATGATGATATTGTGCTGAGGGTGATAAGCCCAGCCTGGACTGGATCAAGACACATTTGGTTTTGGTGTACTAAAAGCATTGCATCTCAGATCTCAAGGCATTGTTATTTTCTTTTTCCAAATGGGAAAACCACACTTAGAGAGGTTAAGTAACTTGTGTCAGGGCACACAGCTTCTTAACCACTATCACATATGATCTCCAGCCAGCCATAATAGCAGCTCTAAATGATCCATATCAAATGTCCAGGGCAGTGAGGCTACAGGAAGCTGAATGTTGTACAGGTTAAATGAGCTTCTGGGGACTGTAGATAGGAATCACCTAAGCACGTTTTAATTCCTTAAGTGGCAATAGTGAGGATGAGTTAATTGACTTGAATATTCTAGAGGCCATTTTAAAGGAGAAATCTAAGAAAAATCTTTTTTTTTCCCCTCCAGAACCAGACTGTATCTCTGCCATTATTTCCCTTACTACCTCTTGCAAGAAATGATTTGTCTCTTCCCACGGTGTCTCCAGTGTCCACAGAACAACTGACAGTTTTATTTCCTCATCTAGACATCTTGGATCTTATAAATATCTCCCATCAGCAGCACTGAAGTACAGCCTTGCCTCTGTATCCACCCAGCTGGCCTCCAGTACTAGAGGACCGTGACTTCTGCAAGGCAATTGGTGCTACCCCAGGACACACCCTGGTTGCCCTGCCAGTGGCACTTCTCTGGGTCCCTCACTGGCACCGCTATCCAGAACACTACTCTAGATAGGAGTGATGTTTCTGGGAAGGGCTCACGATTTCCAGGAGTCCAAAACCCGCAGGTCACTAGTAGGACTGTGCCAGCTAAGCCTTCATCTCTGAAGATAAAAGACAGAGCTAGGCATGATGGAGAATTCTGAAGCCTAAATAAGATAATTGGAGCAGTTGCAACTTCACCACTGGATAAAGACCAGACCTCCTCCTGCCCCAGCAGCCAAAAGACCTGCCACCTCAGTGCCCAAACATCTTCCCACTACCTCGCTTATCAGCCCAACTCAGTCTCACAGGTGAAGGCAGAGGTGAGATGAAAGGACCCAGCCTGAAGGTGTTTTTCCACCCACGTGCAGAAACAATGCAACTCCTCCTAGGTGTACATTAATAAAATAAATTGCCATGCCCAATGCCAGGACAAGGAGCCTGATTCAGAGGGAGAATGGGAAGGGGAGGTGGGGGAGCTAACTCTACTGAGCACCCTCAATAAGAAGGCTCCATCCCAGCACTGGGAGCCTGAGGTGGGTGGATTGCTTGGGATCAGGAGTTTGAGACTAACCTGAGTCAGAGTGAGACCACAGCTGGGGTCTAAAAATAGCCTGGCATTGTAGTGGGTGCCTGTAGTCCCAGCTACTTGGGAGCTGAGGCAAGAGAATCACTTGAGCCCAGGAGTTTGAGGTTGCTGTGAGCTATGATCCACCAAAGCACTCTACCAAGGGTGACAAAAAAAAGAAAGAAAGAAAAGGAAAGAAAGAAACCTCCAATTACATTGGAGCTACTGACTATGTGTCAGGAGCCTTTGAAGACTATCTCGGGGTAAGTAGTGTACAAGCTCTGCCCTCCTTGCTGGGAGCCCAGATCTTCAGGTGGCCCTCTCTGGGATAATGGCTCAGCACAGGTCCTGGTTAGACACTAGGCATAACATCTTTCCTTATCTACCTGCTCGTTCTCTGCCCTCTCCAGGGATGTGATCCAAGATTTTTGCCTCATTTGCTCCTCCTGGGTTAGATCCCTAGTGAGAGCTTTGGAGAAGTATGGGCAGGGGAGGAGAAAGCGGTCTGAAGACAAGCTCTTGCTTCATGATGCTGACCTAGCTTTGCCTTATGGGTTCCCACTGGAATGAATTTCTAGCTTCGAGGATGTTGAGGGAGTCTGAGATACTTGAAGCCCTCGGGCAGAGACCTTAGTTATCCAAGGTAGTGAATGGAGATGTTAGACTCAAGCCATTTGGGTCCCACTATGAAACACACACATGTACACAACCTCTTCATCCTCATCTGGGTCTGGTCCTCAAGGGTCATGGTACAGTGTTCTTTTTAAGTCAGCCAGAGGCTGCAAGAGGATCGAACTTGCGATCCCTGGTTTACAAGGCCAGTGCTCTAACCAGTGTTCTTTTTAGAATAAGTCAGGGCCCTCCTGGATGGCAGAAGAAGCAGGCCTGGTTACCACAGGCAGACGGTAAAGGCTTAATTGTCACCTCAACTTCCACTTCCCTGGCCCTTTCCTGATGCCATTCCCAAGGCTCAAAAGAGACTGATCCAAGGTCACTTTTCCCACTGTTGTTTATCAGGTTGTCAGCCCAAGCATAAGATGCAAGACTTGGCCAGGGCAGTGGCTCACACCTGTAATCCTAGCACTCTGTGGGGCTGAGGTGGGAGGATTGCTTGAAGTCAGGAGTTTGAGACTGGCCTAAGCAAAGTGATACCCAGTCTCTACTAAAAACAGAAATTAGCCATAGGTAGTGGTGGGCATGTGTATAGTCCCAGCTACTTGGGAGGCTGAGGCAGGAGGATCACTTGAGCTTAGGAGTTTGAGGTTGCTGTGAACTTTGATGCCATGGTGTTCTAGCATGTGAAACACAGTGAGACTCTTATCTCAAAAAAAAAAAAAAATTAAGACTTACTGGTGCTTCCTAAAAGTGCCACAACTCTTCCCTTTTCTCCCCGATCACTAATCTTAGCCAGCCAAGGCTTTCTGAGATGATGCAAAGAAAGTCTTTTAATTATGTGAAGTCAGGATTATTTGTCTTTCTAAGGAACACTTTGGTGCCACTTTCTAAGGAACCTTTGATCCTAGGGACAGAGCATCCAACCCATGCAGTCACATAGGGTCCTGCACTTGGGTTAGTGTTCTGTTGTCACTATCTTGAAATTCTGAATAATTTCTAAACAAGGAACCCTGCGTTTTTATTTCACCCTGGACCCACCCAATTCTGTAGCAGGTCCTGCTCAGAGGCTTTAATAGCTCTGGGTTATCCAAGGAGAAGGAAGAAATGCCCAGTTGCCTTCCTAGCCCACACAGAACAACTGTTTGTTGAATGCTTCTGGGGGACAAAAGAATGCTTGTGGCAGTCCTTGCCCCTGTGGAGGATACAGTGGAGGAAGATGACTAGGTTTTTTTTTTTTTTTTTTTAGATAGAGCCTCAAGCTGTCCTCCTGGATAGAGTGCAGTGGCATCACAGCTCACAGCAACCACCAACTCCTGGGCTCAAGCAAGTCTCCTACCTCCACCTCCCAAGTAGCTGAGACCACAGGCGCCCGCCACAATGCCTGGTTATTTTTTGGTTGCAGCCATCGTTGTTTGGCAGGCCCAGGCTGTATTCGAACCCGCCACCTTAGGTGTATGTGGCTGGCACCTTAGCTACTTGAGCCACAGGCACCGAGCTGAAGATGACTAGTATGAGTTAAATGCCACTCAAAAAGATTGTCAGTAGATGAGAAAGAAATGCCCTCACTTTCAGCTGGGAGGATTAAATCCCCTTCACTGGAAGAGGTGATGTTTGAGGTGGTTGCAGGAAAGGATAAATTGGATTTTAAAAAGTGGATGTAAGACCGGGCATGGTGGCCTGTAATCCTAGCACTCTGGGAGGCCGAGGCATGTGGATCGCTTGAGCTCAGGAGTTCGAGACCAACCTGAGAGAATAAGACCCCTGTCTCTACTAACAATGAAAAATTGAGTCAAGAGGATTACTTCAGCCCAAGAATTTGAGGTTGCCCTGAGCTAGGATGCCACGGCACTCTACCCAGGGTGACAGAGACAGTCTCCAAAAAAAAAAAAAGTGGATATAAGGTGTGAACTGAGGTATAGTGGCCTGGAAGAAAATAAAAATAACTGTGAACACGATAAAGAGGCAAAGTCTAGTCCAATTTGGCTGGATCAGAAAGCAAAATTGAGAGAAGATAGAAAGATAGTTTAAGAGACCATCTTAGAGAGCTGAGGGCTCTTTGTTCATGTCACTTGCCCATGATAATGATTTGTTTGTATGGCTGTCTCTATACTAGAATGTACTATGTCTTTATATCTCTATTTATTTATTTATTTGAAACAAGGTCATACTTTGTTGCCCAGGCTGGAGTATAGTGGCACAATTATACCTACAGCAGCCTCAAACTCAAGAGATCCTCCCACCTTAGCCTTCAGAGTAGCTGGAGCTACAGGCACATGCTACCATGCCCAGCTAATTTTTTTGTACAGACAGGGTTTCACTATATTGCTTAGGCTGGTCTTGAACTCCTGCCTTCAGCCAATCCTCCTGTCTTCCAAAGCACAGAATTATAGGCACAAACCACCACGCCCAGCTTCTTTACATTGTTATATTCACTAGTTTAGACTAGTACCTAAGCCATAATTCAGTAAATATTTACCAAATGAATTAATATTGTGGAAAGTCTAAAACGTTACCCTGGGAAATGTTTACATAACTCAGCTGGCAGTGGGAAACTACTCAAGGTTTGTGAATGAGAGATTTTATTTAGTTTTAGGAAGATGAATCTGGTAGTAGTTAATGGAATGGCTTGGCAAGGGGAGAGAAAAAGATGGGAGAGCCGTTAGGAGGCTCATACCATGGTCCAGGCTGAAGCCTTTGCCCTTGCAGCCTCTATCAGGATGGATGGCTGTGGGGAAGAAAAGGAAGCAGATGCGTAGTACATCTCAACAAAGCTGGGAAAGCAGGAAAGAGGAGGAGGCAGGTGAAGAAAATCATCATAGAGCTGGAACTTGGCAGCTAGATGCATGGGAAAGGGAAAAATAGAGCAGACTTCAAAAGAACTGAGTGCCCTAAAAGAAAATAGGAGAAAGTGCTTTGGGAGGATGGGAGATCAGGGTATCTGTTTCATGAAGCAGTTGGATGAATTCCTGTCCCTAGATGGATTTAAAAGAACAACACTGAAGGAAGTTTCCAAGTGCAAAAGTAACGTTTCTGAAGATCAATTTGTTAAAAATAGTCACCTTGAAATAGGCAGGTCCTCTCATCCCCAGGATCAGAACTATTTGGGCAGCTTAAAAAACATGTGGTTCTCCCTAGACCTAATTAGTCGATTTGGGTGAGGGAGGAGATTGACTTGGATTTTAAAAGCTCACCAGGGAGTTTTAATGTATAGCCAGGTTCAGGAGCCACTTATCTGGCTAACCCCCATGCTGGACAGCCCCCAACCCACCTCTGAGAGGCTGGGTAATTCTTCCTGGCATTAAACAGGTGATTTCGGATTCTGGTTTTCCTTCTACCCTGGCAGGAAATGTAAGTAAGGAAGATTGGCAGCTGCTGCAAGCGTCCTCCCCCTTATAACACACCCATCCTGGATGAGTACATGAGCTGAATGTAATCATTCACAGCCCTCTCTTTACAGCTGGCATGTCACTTAGCTTAATTACAGCACACAGTGGTATTTCCACTCGAGGAATCCAAAAAAGCAATAAAGTGGGTTTTGCAAATTGTTAGGAAGGCAATGAAAACCTTGAAACTGCAATTTACTAAGCATTGCTTTCAATTATTTTGCATTCCCCAGTGATGACTCTAAGTCATTAACTAGCAGCCTGGGAAAGCCAAGTGGACAGTGTGTCATGTGGAGGGTACTTCATGTCTCCTGAATGCACACTGTGGCTGAGGCTTCGGGAGTTACCTTGGGCGTGGGAGGGGATGTGATTGTTCTGAGCACTTGTCCCTCCCATCAGGCACCCTCCTATCATGTTTCTGCCACAACTCTTCCCAACCACCAGTTCTGACTCATCTAGTGATCTTCATCAGAGATCCTCTTCCCCTTTACTCCCCAGTACCTGCTACTGTCCCCACAAATCGAGGAAAGTCCTGTAGAAAGCAAAGGGAATTCTTTAAAGAGTTGGCGCCTGGTTTCTCTGACTCTATCTCTTTTCTTTTCCTGGTGTACTTCCTGGTTCCTCTTCGTCCTTGGATAGGTACTTCTTGGGCAGTCATTTTATTTTTTTTATTTTTTAATTTTTTTTGAGACAGAGCCTCAAGCTGTCCCCCTGGGTAGAGTGCCGTGGCATTACAGCTCACAGCAACCTCCAAATCCTGGGCTCAAGTGAGTCTCTTGCCTCTGCCTCCCAAGTAGCTGGGACCACAGGCGCCCGCCACAGCACCTGGCTATTTTTTGGTTGCAGCCATCATTGTTGTTTGGCGGGTCCGGGCTGGGGATTCGAACCCGCCACCTTAGGTGTACGTGGCTGGCGCCTTAGCCCGTTGAGCTATAGGCACCGAGCCTGGGCAGTCATTTTAAAGGTAAAGACTGTGATATCCCTACACCACCTGTTTTCCCAAGCCTAGGAGTTATGTGATAATAATTATAGTAAAATGGGACCCTATGTATCTGAGAAAGGGGCAAAGGTAACAGAAAGTTAGTGGGAGCAGGCAACTCCGAGACAGATCCCTCTTCCAGGGAGAAATATTTAACCAGCGTGATAATCAGGAACAGAATGCCAGCTGCCTCAGCAGCCAGGCCAGGCGGGAGAGCAAACACCTAAATCCTGTTGGCAAAGCCAGCAAGGCCATCACAATGTGGCCAAAGCAAACAGGGGCTAAGACAGGCCTGCTACAGGGGACTCTCACCTCCCCTTGGATCTGGCAGAGGGTGACACTGAGCCAGCTAAGCCTGCTTGTTAAGGCAGGAGAATGAATGCTCATTCCCATTCCTGAGCTTGGCCCCAAGCTGGACCCCTGCCCTCCCTGCTATGGTTTCCTTTCAGTTTGGACCAGGCCAAACAAAGGCTGATAATGATAAAACATTTTTTGCACATATTTTTGATTCTTTACAGCCGTCCTGTGAGATCAACATTGTCTCCATCTTACACATGTGGAAACTGAGGCTCAGGGATATCAAAGACACAGACCCAGGCCTTAGTCTGGGGCCTCTGACTCAGTGTTTGCTGTATTTCTCATTCCCTCCACCCTCCCACGTCTCCACCCAAGACACCCCATGTCAATTCCCCCAGTCCCTTCACAAGCAAAGCTCCCACAGTCTGAGACTGGAGTTCTTTGTTTCCATTTCATAAGTAAGAAGAAAAGGCGGGAGGGGGGTATTTTTGTTTTTAAATCAGGAAATAGTTCACAGCTCTGCACTTGTCTACCACACCCACCAACATAAATGGAGGCCCAGTAGGACTATATTTACAAATATTTCCAATTATTTAGATATTTCAATAGTGTTCTCTTTATGTAAAAGTGAGAGATCCGGATTAAGACGTGATGTTTTTATGCTGTAATTTGGTTGTGTTTGAACATAGCCCGAATAGGCAGGCCCCTCTATGCCCTGCAGACCCTTGAAAATCCCGCTCCCCACCGCCTAGGGCAAGTTGCGGTTCCAAGCCGCCGGAAGGACTCCGGCCGACTCCGGGCGCTGAGCCCGGCGCCCCTTGGCGGAGAAAGATCCTGGGTCAGCAGCTACTCTGTGGGTGCTTGTCGGACCCTGCCAGGCCCCAGCCCCACGGCCGCAGACAGACGCTCCACCGCCCGAGCGCCAGGACCGGAGCCGGGCGCCGCGGCCGCGGGCAGCTCAGGGCCGAGGAGCTCCCGGAGAAGAGGCTGGGCCTTCGCCCCAGCGGGGTCAGAGGGGATCGGCCCTAGGCTGGGAGAAGTGGGACAGAGGCCCTCGTGGAAACGCTCAGGCAGCCGGTTACCAAGCACTTCTCCCTCGTTCCTCTGCCCGATTGGCCCCTGCGGCTCCGGTTCAGATGCCCCAAAGCTGTAGAGGTGAATTGTCTCCCGAGGGAGCGTGAAGTGGGCTCCCTCCTGTGCGTCCTGTGAAGGAGCTGCCTGGCTGTTTGCGTAGCGAGAATTATGTGCCAAGCACTGGGGCAAAGCACTTTGTCTGCTTTATCACCCCCCAAACCACTTTATGAGAAAGATAAGGGCCCGGTTTACGGATGAGAAAACTGGACTCGAGAGGAAGCGGTGTTGCAGGCAAGGCTGAACACAGCCGGTGACTCCAAGTCGACGGGGCCCTCGGCACTGCCCTTCCCAGATCAGGGTTGTTTTGAACTTGAATTGCACACGGGAAATTCGTTTCTAGTGTGGTGATCAGTGTAAGGCTATTGCTCCTATTGCAACTCCAGAGGAAAACAGGGAGGGGAATGGCCTTTATGTCAATTTGACAGTGTAGGAAACTGGGGCTGGGTGGGTCCAAGTCGTAGCTAGTCTAGAGACCAGCTCCCAGGAAGGTCTTCTGATGTCCCAAGGCCAGAAAGAACTTTCAGCCAGGCTGCTCTCCTACATTTTCTAGCTGCAAAGAAAACGGGATGTGAGGAGTGCTGCTGCCACAGTTACTTACTACCTCTCTACAGAACCCTTAGATCTTCTGGTGTAGAGGACCACAGTGGGACACCAGAAGAAAGGGAGTGAGCTCTGCCCTGCCTGCCTGCCTTCTGCTTTGGGGCTGTGGAGAAGAAAAGAGTTGGGGGTTCCTTTTTCTTTGGTTCACTTCTCAGTCTCTCTAGTTACTTGGTGGGGACAGGCAGAGGGCAAGTGGCTAAGGGTTTCTCCAGGACACATGCAGTTTGGCTTCATCAAGATCCAAGAGGAAGCAGGGGCAGGCAGGACTTCTGGGGTTTTTTTGTTTTTGTTTTTGTTTTTGGTCACCAAGTAGTGCTGGGCTCCACCAGTGCTCAAATACCACTGTATTATTATCTGATCCAGTTATTAACTCTGCAGTTGTGTTCTATTCCTGAAGAGACTGTGCTCAGGGAGATAGAGACACTTTCTGGGGCCTGAAGCTGGTGGGACAGGGACCTGAATCTATCTGATCTCACAGTTTCCTGCTGTTCTGCTGGGCCGCTGGCCCAATAATAGCTTGGAAATAAGAGACAGAAAAGGTTCCCTGTACACCATCTTCAACATTAAAAATGGTAGCTATAGTAATCACTTCTTAAAGTTTTGTCCCTCCCTAAGAAGTGGGATTTCCTCTGTTATCCTGGGGTGAGTTGCTGCGTGTGCTCCTAACCTTTCATAGCGGTCCAGTCTTTCTCCAGAGAAATGTCCATCAAGTGATTCTGAACAAATGGGAATCTGGAACTAGTCCACTCCTGCTTCCCTCACTATGCTGCCCTCCCAACTTCCCCCACCATTTCCATAGTCGAGTTTATGAACGCTTCTCTTGCTATGAGAAAGAATGCCCCATGCCAAGCTCCTTCCTGAGCCCCGAGTAGGCCTCTGACCACCCCTTGGAAGGCCTCTGCTTGTTTCCAGGCAGGAAAAAGAGGATTTCAGAACTTCCCCTCTTCTTGGAATCCTTCCCTTCCTCTTTTCTCTTTCCACCACCCCTTCAAAGTTCTTGTCCCACCAGTTTCCAAAGTGTAGAAGATATTTACCCTGCAGAGGGAGACTGGGATGGTACTGAGGGCAGAAGCCTGATTCACAGCAGGGAGGTCCTGAGCCCTGCCCCCACCAGAACCCTGGAGCCTGAGGCCAGAGGAAGGTGAAGAGATTTGGGCTTAGCAACCCCACTCTCCCAGCCAAGAAATGTCCCTGCAACTCCCCAACTTCCCAGGTATCCCTACTGCCACCAGGCCCCCACAGCCTAGACCACTAGACAGGGAGAACTTGGAGAGGGATCTTCATGCTCCCACCCACCCTGTCACTGCCACTGCTGCCCAAGATTGAGATTCAGGGCTGAGAGAGGGTAATCTACTCTATCCCAACCCAATTCACTTTAAGACCTGGGCAAACCATCCTGGGACATTCCCTGCTCAATTTCTAGAAGTTGCCAATTTTACCCCCACCCCATGGTCAAATGAGGCTGAGCAACTCTTCTTCTCCTTTGGGGACCTGGAGCCTGAAAGCAGAGGAAACTCAAGAACCTTTTCAATCTCACTCGAGGGGTTGACAGTGAATCAGGATGAAGGGACTCAGAAAGGATAGCAGCCACCCAGCTTCTCATCCATTTCCTACAAGCATCCTTCCCCATTTCTACAGAACCCTAAGGGGGTTAATATTTCTCCAGCCACCCTCTTCCTCTGTTTCCTTCTACCTAGAGGCTCTGAGGGGCATGCCCACCCCACAGCCCAGTTGCTGTATTGTCCCAAGTGGGTTAAGGGGGCAGGCTGGCCCCCATGTAACCCCTCCTCACCTACACAGCCTGGAACCTGGCTGCTGACTGCCTGAGCATGTCACCCCTGCCTGACCCCAGCACGGCGTGCTGATAAGCCCCCAGACAGCCAAACATCGTTAACTTCTTTGCCTTTCTAGGCTTCTCTGCCTGTCCTTTCCCCGACCTGAGGCTGGGGGGTCACCTGGAGGTGTGTCTGTACTTCCCTAGACAGCTGGACTCCACTACAGTTCTTTCTGCCTTTCAACATATACCAGACCCCTTCTCTTCCAGCTCCCACCCCTTCCTTCACCAAAGCAAACTTTCTGGGACACCCAATTGGTCTAAAGTAATGTCCTCTTTTTTTTTTCATTTTCATTTGTTTTATTTTTTTTAAAGTAATGTCCTCTAATTCTCTACCCCCACCACAATTAGCTTGCTTACATAGGCACTGCCTCAGAAAACCTCCAGGAAACAATAAAAACGAAGGAAGATTGATGTCAGAGAACTTAAACAATGATTTCAGAAATCGAAGCTTAAAATCCCTCAGCTCAACCCTGAATATGGGCAGAGGAGAGAAGGCTTGGATTCAGCTTCTCATTTCCCTTTGCTGTTTTTAGACCTCGTTCACAAACAAATGCGGATCACACTAATAAGATTCTTTCAGTGTCTACCCTGAAACAATCCATTGCCGCAAAGCATCAGGATAACCTTGGTTTTCCCCAGTATCATGGAGTGTAGACAAGCCTGTATGGGTTCGGGTTTGAAGACCATCTGTCCAGGGTGGAGGAAGCCACCTGGTCTTTCTCCCTGCAGCTGTTTTCTTCAGGGTCCCCCATTGCTAACACCCCTGCAACACTGCTTCCCCCTTAGATCCTTCCCCAGCTCTTTACTCAACCCTGGCTCTCAAGAAAGGGGAACTTTTGGCAGAGACCCCTGGAAGACAAGCTCTGTCAGGAGAGGGAGGGTGGGGACCTGGGAAGCAGCACCCACAGAGAGAGCAGGGAATCTCTAGGGTGCTGGTGGGGACCTTTTCCTTCCTCAAAGGGCTAACCCACTTTCTAGACAGGAGCAGATGTCTTAAGCACAAGAATGTGGTTTACACTAATTCAATCAATTATTTGGATAAATTGGATTTTCTCACCTGCCATAACCTAATAATTAGACCAAAAGGTTAAATGCCCTTTGGTCAGAAAGCAGACAAGGAAGGTCCTCAGGCTACCCTCGTAGTATTTTTTGGCTTAAAAAAAAGTAAATGATTATCTGGATAATCTTTAAACAAAAACCTTAAAATTCAATTTATTAAATCCACACTTCACTTCCAACAATTCCGAGGGATGAAACTCAACGAAACCTTTGAGAAAATCTATCCTGGCTTCAAGGATAGATTCAAACTGGGTGATGAAGCATTTGAAGCGGCCAGAGGGCCCCCAAACTTGGAAGCTGTTGACAAGTCCCGAGCACTCAACGCCTGCCCAGTAAATGGGAGCGATTGCCTCTATCTGGATCTGAACCACAGAGCTCTACAAGGCCGGAATTCTCTTTACCTTTCCTCTAAAGATCTGCATTCGTTTCTTTAGTTTGCCCAGTATTTTAGTCTATGCTCCACGTAGATCAAGTGGGCACAAACCATTGTCTTCCAAAGAATTCAGGAAAGTGGCGGGAATGCGAGGCTAAAGCACAAATTCCCAGCAAAGCGCTGGCGATGGCTCCTTATCACTCAGAGGGGAAATCCGGTACGGTTGAAAAGGGCTGCGTTAGGGACCAAGCCTAGGAACGCAGAGCACGGCCCCGGAGTTTCGAGTTTCGGAGTTTCGGTGGCGACTGGCCGAGCCCGCGGGTTCAGCAGCTGGTGCGGTACCTCTGGCGGAGCCAGACGCGGCCTCTGCGGCCCCTCCGATGCGTTCCTCCCACTCCTTGCTTTCCTACCTCGCCTTCGATTCCAGCTCTGCCAACGCTCCGACCCCAGCCTATAGTCCTTTCTGTCCCACATCTATGTTTCCCGTCCCCAGAAAATCTAAGCCCAAGGCGATCACTAGGTCCCAGGACTAGCCACTAGCCGCTTTCTCTCAATTCACTGGGAACCGGAGAAAGCGGAATCATCAAAAGTCCATCTGCCAGGTGCCTCGAGGGGCCATATCTCTCTAGATTAATTTCCTTCTAGTGGTTTTTGTGGAGCTCTTTCGTGACAGCCTGGCGACCCACGAAAGGGAGTTTGCCGCGGGGGGGGGTTGAGACTTAAAGCAAAGGGGGCTTCGAGGGTAGGAGTTGAGAGAAGCGGGGAGGGGCTGGGGCGGTGATTCTGTATGGCTCAAACCTTTCCCATCGCAGTCCAACCTGGGACTTTTCCGTGTCTTCTAACCTTAAAGAGTGAGAGAAGACGAAAAAACGATGAAGAAAAAAGCAAACCTTTTCTCATTTTCCAACACGGCCAGAATTCCACGGGGAAAAAAAATCCCAGCAGCGATAGTCGGGCGTTCTACACCTCCTCCAATCTGTCCTCCACCTCCAGGAAACAATCGTCAGGAAAATTCCAATACCTATAGACGCCGAGACTTTATATATCCCTATAAGTATAACCTTTATTGACAAAACCAAACCACAATCTCACATATTAGCAAAATACAAACACGAAAATTTGTGATTTTTATTTAAAAGAATTTTTTGAGACAGGCTCTCACTCTGTTGCCCAGGGCTGGAGTTCAGTGGCATTATCGTAGCTCACTGCAACCTTAAGTCCTGGGTTTAAATGATCTCCTGCCTTTCCAATCTCCAGAGCAGTTGGGACTACACAGCCTCTATATCCAGCTAATTCTCTCCCTTTCACTCTCTCTCTCTGTCTTGAACTCCCGACCTTTGGTGATGCACCTCAGTCTCTCAAAGGGCTGGGATTATAGGCATGGAGCACCACACTATGCCCAGTGAAAAAGTAGTAAGAAACTAGAAAAAAAAAAAGCAACAGAAAATGGGAGAACATAGATAGTCCTCTGAAAAAGGACATAAAAATTGCTTTAACAGTATGAAAACATGTTCAACATCTGTAAAAAGTACATAAGTTTTTTTTTTGAGACAAAGCCTCAATCTGTCAACCTGAGTGTCCTGATGTCATAGCTCACAGCAACCTCAAACTCTTGAGCTTGAGCAATTCTCTTGCCTCAGCCTCCCCAGTAGCAGGAACTACAAGTGCCTGCCCCAACACTTGGCTAGTTTTTTTCTATTTTTAGTAGAGATGGGTCCCGATCTTGCTCAGGCTGGTCTAGATCTCCTGAGGTCAGGCAATTAATCCACCTTGGCCTCTCAGAGTACTAGGATTACAGGATAAGCCACCTGCTGACTCAATGCGTAAGTTCTTTGATAACACCTATTTCTTTTTCTTTTTTTCATTGATTTGATACTGCCCAGGCTAGCCTCAAATTCTGGCCTCAGGTGATCCTCCTACCTGGTCCTCCCAAAGTATTAGGATTATAGCTGTGAACCACTACCATGCCCGGCCTTATAGCACCCATTTCTAAGAATATATTATACAGATATATTTACTCATATAACAGAATAGTGTATATCATGTGCATCAGCAGAAAGAAGAAAATATCTGTCAACAGTCCCCTAACTAAACAAATTAAGGTAAATCCATACAATAAAATGGAGCCTTTATAAATAAAGAGGCATTATAAACATATAGAACCATCCTTAAGGAGCACTATATTTAAAATAAAGGGCAAAATATAAAACTGCGTATGATAGCTGCCATTTGTGTTAAAGGGCTATATTTATAAGTATCCTCTGTAAGGATACTTTGGGAGCAGTAGTTACTTTGGGGAAGGGAATCTAAAATAAGAGGAGGAAAACCTACTTTGTTTTTAATGTAACTTTTGAATTATTTCCTTTAACATACATTACTTATTTTTTTAAAGATAGATTCAAATCTAGAAATTATTGTTTTAGTAGTGTTTGTTTTTAAATACATAGGTAACAAAAATGTATTATGGGCAATGTTGAAAATGTTGAAAATTTTAAAATTAATTACATTTCTGCTTGTTAGGGTCTCATCTACACAATCATTATAACTTAATTACAAGCGGAGAAAATTATCTTTTCTCAGATAATTAGAACCCAAATCAGACTGTTTACTTGATAGATTTTTTTTAAAAAATCAAAACATCAATGCTGTGTGTGGAAACTTTACATATATATAGTATATGTAAAATTAAAAACTTATAAATAAAATAACCTTTTATTTTTTTTCTGAGGTGAGTTTACAGAGCTTAATTCAACTAGTGGGATGCCAAAGTTGGTGGTCCAAGTAAAAAAATTTATTCCGGGTGGAGGATTGGGAGGAAATATGTACTAACTCTCTCTCTTCTTTTTAGACTGAAGGCCACTCTATATAGCTGAGATCTCCTATCGAAGAGTGCAGAAGAGAAGTTATTTGCTTCATTCGGATCAAAAATTAAGCCAGACTCCGGGATTCGTTTCCAGGTCGAAACCTGTTTGTTGTCGCTGGGCTTCCCAAGTTCCCCAATCGGCCCCCCGCAGTGTAGATCTTTGGACCTTTTCGCCCTGAGACCCAGAGGAGCCTTCTCTGGGAGATCGTCTCTCCGCGGCCCACCGCAGACGGAAATCGGGGCGACCGCCCGGGTAGGCGCCTCTGGGGGACCCAAGAGGGATCTGAGAATGGAGTAAGGGCCTGGATGGCATTCACGGTACTCGGATGGGAATAAATACTCCTCCAAGGCAATGCTTCCCTCTGCGGCCCTCCCGCCCAGGCGGGAGATGAGTGCCCGGACGCATCAGCCGGGGAGGGAGACCCGGAGGCCTTCACTCGCGCTCCGCCCTGACGGCTGGGGCTCCCGGGTTGCTCTGGCTCCGCAGTGTCCTTCTAATGTCAGCCGGCCCTTTGTGCCTGTGCCGGTTTTGCACTCGGTAGGATTTAGCGAAGAGAGCAGTGGCCCGGAACTCTCCCGCCTTCTGCACGGAGCTGGGGCCCAGGGAAAACAAGGGACAAAAGCGGTGGCGGTGGGGACGCCTGTGGGCTGCTGTTCCCCTCTGGCTTCCGCATGGACTCTCGGTGCTCCTGGACGGACCAGAGACCTCAACCCACGCAGAAGAAACCTGGGTGTGGGGTCTGACCACCTTTCCACACATTTGCCCAAATTCTCTCCTTTCCTACCCGGATGGTGGCCGCCTCAGCTGTCTTCCCAGCTTAAAACTAAGGGAAACGGAAACATAGATAGATACAGAGAATTTGGCCATGATTTTATGGTCAACAGGGTCCTTGGTAACTCTGGAGGATGAATTAGGTGGGGGAGAATAGGCAGATAAAGATAGCCCAAGGATGTGGGGGGGGGCGGCGGGAACTTTTGCCAGGAGAAGAATTGCAGGATGGACAGAGACATCCCATACTCCAGGAGCCCCCAAAGAGGGGCTTTGAAAGGAGACGCTGACTTAAGAACCAGCAAGTCAACTTCCCAGATGTTGGTGTCTCTTCTAAAAAGCAGCCTCTCAGAACCTAAATTGATCTGAACATCGCAGAATTATAAACTGACTGGATTTGTATACCAGCAACCCTCTCCTTCCTCTTTTTCACTGGTGTCAGTATTCCACTTTCCCCATTCCTTTTCTGCGGATTCTGTTCTCCCTTGTCAGTACCTTCAAAGCAACTGCTAAGTGAAGGCAAGAACACAGTGGGCCAAGCAGGGCCCTTGGAGTCTTATTCCTGGATCCCTCCATCCTCCTCCTGGCTCCTGTTTGTCCAAATGCTCTGGCTTTTTGGTTATAAATGTGGTTGTGGATCAGGGACAACAAACAAGAGGAGATGGCAGAAAATGAGACAAATAATAAAAATGAAAATGAAAAAAGTGTTTTTTTTTAGGACTTTAAAATTGTGAGTGAGGGTCCAGGTATGGTGGCTCATGCCTGTAATCCTAGCACTCTGGGAGGCTGTAGTGGGTGGAATGCTTGAGCTCATGAGTTCAAGACCAGCCTGAGCAAATGCCAGAGAGACCTCATCTCTAAAAATAGCCCGGCATTGTGGCAAGTGCCTGTAGCCCCAGCTACTTGGGAAGCTGAGGCAAGAGGATCACTTGAGCCCAAGAGTTTGAGCTTACTGTGAGGTATGACTACATGGTGCTTTACTGAGGGTGACAAAGTGAGACTCTGTCTCAAAAAAAAATTAAGAAACAAAGTAAATTGTGAGTGAGTCTCTGGTCCTGCTTCTTCTGGCTCTGTAACTTGTGGAAAGAGATGAGATTAGAGTTGATAAAACTTCTAGATTACTCTAGATTGTTTTGTGTATCAGCGGCAAACTGAAACAATTTCCCCTCAATATTTGATCTGTAGGAGCAAGAGATTTCCCCCCTACATACAAGTTGGTAAACTCTTGGCCTGGAGAGAAAGGAACTGAAGTCTACTTTTAGAGGGAGGCAAGTAACCCTGATCAACTCCCCACCGGGAGCTAACAACTCAGGGAAAGTGAAAATTCCAGCCAGTCAACTATTGTTTATTGGAAGGAAAGCCAAACAATGGCTCTGCTGACTTCTCCTGAAATTGGCAGGGCTGGCTGGCTATTTTGGCATCTCAGAAGGCCAACCTAGTGGTGCTGAGTTGGACAATGTGTATCTGTGTCAAAAGAGTTCTGGATAATCCCAGCCCTGGCTGCTATCCTGTCCAGCTTTCCGGGACATCCCTTTGGCAGAAATTTCTGCCTGTCCTGCCTATCTGTCCCTCTGTGGGTCTGTCTATCACAGACTGCATCTATTTCTCTGGAAAAGAGGAGTTTCTCTGAAGGAATTAACCACTCTCTTTAATCAGCTCTTTCAAAGGCTGCATCAGATCATCTAAGTATGGTAGGACACAGCTGCCATCTGTTCTGTCAGTGTTTTTGCAGGCCAGACGGGTGCTTGCGGGCACTGTTTTGGATGCCTTATGGGGCAGACAAATTTGTCTTCACAGAGAAGGTGACACTTCACCTTCTCCATGTATTAAATTCCCACACGTTTTGAAATTTCTTTCCTCCTGAAACTGAAAATTCAAGTAGGTCAGAGAGAGGAAGATAATTTTATTTTGTTTCCATTTGGAGTCTCCTAAGCCTGGCTATGAATGAAAAAAGAAAAAATTCCAGCCCCAGACTCTGAGACACAGATCCCCATTTGGAGGGCCCAGGGGAACTTCCAGGACCAGCCAGGAAAGACCTCTGGGGTCCAGAGGGAGTTGAGGGGTGTTTGGAATCCAGCCTCTCTTTTTTACTTAGAAAAAAATTTCTGACTTCCAGGTCAAGGAAGCAAGTCAGAAGAGGTAAAAGAGAGAGAAAAAAAACAAGAAGAAAAAAACTGAAGGAGGCCTTCCTCAGCTCAGAACTGGCTTGGCGCAGGGCCCCTGGCAGAGACTTCCATGCTCAAGTCAGGGGCCAGACAAAAACTAAGAGAAAACAAGCCATCCTGTCCTTCCTTAGGTTCCCCCATCCTCCCTTTCCTTCCTTCTCCCAAAGTATGTTTTGCAGGCAGAAGCCCCGATTCAATGCTAGAGTGTCCCACTCCTTCTCTGGGTAGGAGCCCAAAGTCTTCCTTGGTTCCCTTCTCTCCCACCCTCCCACTGCACCCCTCCCCACTCTGCATTGCCTTGGTCTGGAGAAGGAGCCTAGCAAACAGGTGGCACTGCCCAGAGTAGCCAGATGCACCCTCCTACCTCATATTTTTCTAGATTCTGGTTAAATGAACAGCTTCAGCTCCTTAACTCCATCATCCCAAAAGGTTTCAAAAATGTAGACTCCCTGATGCTGTGGGCCAAGACGCCCTGCGATGTTAATGGCTCTACTGGGAATCCCATACCCATTCTGGGCAGAAGCCTGTTTTGTAGATGTGGGGCCCAGAGTAAAGGGCTTTTAAAGTTAGACAGAAAGGAGTATAAATCCCAGACAAGAGCAATTCCACGCTGCCCAGAAGAGACCTCCAGGTGTGAGGCAAACTTGAACCTTGGGTGATAAAGACTGAATTTCAGAGACCTAGCCAGTAGGAGGAGCTTTGGCTGCCACATCCCCTGAAGCATAACTCAGCATAAATTTCTATTCTGCAATGAGATGGCTTCACATGTCCTTTGCAGATATTGTGAAACAAGTAAATAAAATATATAAATGTGTATGTGTATATAAAACACCAGATTTTCTAAGAAAGAAACTTCAACAAATCAGCAGTTGAAAAAACAAGATCCAATCTCTTACACCTAGCCGGCTGAGTGAGCGCTCTTGAAGCTGAAGTCACACTTCTATTTCACCTTAAGACCCTCAAAGGATAAATATGTGTTGTGTAAGTCTCTGGAGAGGATAGCAAGCAGCCAGTTACTCAGAATGGATTATGTGAGATTCAGTTTACGAGTGCAAATTGCTTTTCACACATGAGTTACCTTGAATAACCCAATAATTAATTAAAACCATGTCCTGCAGGGGAGGATTTATTACATTTGCTGGCTTTTATGAGCTAGGTGTAGTTTGGAAATGAAAAATGTGAGGATGTTTCAATGACGTCTGTGTTGAGCTCTGCACTCACAGAGACACCTCCTCACCAAGCCTCAGGGACCAAAACTAGGGGGAAGAGAGACTTCAGCTCGGAAGGTTAAAGCAGATTTATTGCAGCTGGTTTGAACCCCCTTCAACTTCTGTAATCAGGCTAGTCAGTGTTTCTCTTGGAGAGAAGCTCAGACTTTGTGGTGTTTTGTGCCCCAAAGCTGGGAGCCTTGGAAGGAAGGAAGGGATATGAGTAGTGGAATAGGGGAACTCAGGGCTGAGATAAATTCAGGCCCCAGGCTTCTTGGAAAGAGGACCAGGCATCTTGGTATGCTTCTCCTAGAGATCACAGCTTCTCCCATTGAACACCACCAAGCTCAGGTCTCTTTCCAGCTTGAGGTGGTGGGAAGTACTGTCTTCTCTGTAGACCGGAGGCCAGAACAGGGTTGTCTCCTGGTTCTTCTTTCAATCAAAATCCTCACTTTCTTCTTGGACACCACCAACTATATAAGAGAGAAACACTCCTTTTATTATATCGGCATCTAATTCTTTGTAGAATCTTCCCTTCCCTCATCTTGTCTATCTCCAAGCAACCCAATGCAGAAGGCTGGGAAGAGACAATCACTTCCATTTTACAGGTGAGAAGACTGAGGGTCAGAGAGAAGAGATGGCCAGCCCAAGGACACATGTCTGGCAACACAAAGTAGAGCAGAGACAGCATCCAAGCTTTCCCTGTGAAGGATACCCTAGGGGCAGAAAGAAGGGAAAGATGGCAGAGCTAAGCTGGCTACTCCATCTCAGAAACAGACCTTGCTCTTTAGTTCCCTTGGGAAGCATCCATTAGGGGGCATCCCCAAGGCAGAAACTGAGCAGTGCTGGCCCAAGAGCAGCAATCTTGCCTCTAGATCTGGAGCTGTGTATTTGGTATTCCATATTCCCAAATCTACATAATCCAAAACTCCATGCTATTCTCAGCTGCCTGGGAGTGGGAAAGGGAGGGAGGTCTCTCATTCCAAGAGAAATGAGAGAAGTGAAGGGAGTCAAGACGTGGCCTAGTGGGGTCACTGTACGACCCAGCTACTTTCTTTGGCAAGAGGTGGAGGCAACTGTGCACTAACTAACCTATTCACACTTGAGTGACCCAGCTAGAGGTGAGTGGGGCAGAAGCTTGTAAGAATAAATTTGTTTAGTCCAATGTAGAGCAATAATCTCTTTCTTTTTTCTTTTAATAACATTGGTACCAAGAGCAGTAATCTTTTTTGAGGAAGACCAGTACCATAGGGAATTGGGTTGGCCCAGGTTTGTTTGTTTGTTTTGAGACAGAGTCTCACTTTGTCACCCTCGGTAGAGTACCATGGCGTCACAGCTCACAGCAACCTCAAACTCTTGGGCTTAAGCAATTCTCTTGCCTCAGCCTCCCAAGTAGCTGGAACTACAGGTGCCCACCACAACCCCGCTATTTTTTGGTTGCAGTTGTCATTGTTGTTTAGCAGGCCCGGGCTGGGCTTGAACCTGCCAGCTTTGGTGTATGTGGCCAGCGCCCTACTCACTGAGCTATGAGCTACAGGCGCCGAGCCTTAGCCCAGGTTTTTAAATAAATAAATGACATGAAAAAAGAGGGGAGGAAATTGTTAAGATTTTAAGTTAAGAGACATATTAACTAAATGTAATGTGTGGACTTTGTGTAGAACCTGATTTTAAACAAACTATCTGAGTTATGAGACAATTGAGGAAATTTTTTTTTTTTTCAGTTTTTGGCCGGGGCCCGCTTGAACCTCTGGCTGATGGGGCTGGCGCCCTACTCCTTTGAGCCACAGGCACCACCCAATTGAGGAAATTTAAAAATGAATAGCATTAAAGAATGATATTGTTCATTTGTTTTGCATGATAATCACATGGCCATTATGTAAATAAAAAGAAAAAGAGGAAAATTCTTACCTGTTAAAGATTCAAACTGAAATATGTTAAGAGTAAAATGATGTTTGGGTTTTGCTTTAAAATATTCCAGAAAAAAAGGCAGTAAGATTGGGTGTGAGTTGATCCATGGTGAACCTGGACGATAGGTACAGGGGGTTCATTATATTTTTCTGTTTCCTTTTCTGTATATATTGAAATTTGCCATTAGAAAAACACAATAAATGGTGGGCCTGATAGCTCACGCTTGTAGTTTGGAAGGCTGAGGCAGGAGAATCCCTTGAGCTCAGGAGTTCCAGAACAGCCTGAGCCAGAGTGAGATCCTGTCTCTGCTAAAAACAGAAAAATTAGTCCTAGCTACTCAGGAGGCTGAAGCATAGCTTGAACCTGGGCCTTTGAGGTTGCACTCTAGCCTGGGCAATAGAGTGAGACCATGTCAAACAAACAACAACGACCCTCCCAACAACAAAAAACCCCCAATACAATGAAGCTGTGGATCCACATCCCAGAGAGCCACATATACACACCTACTTTCACCTGTAAGTTCAAGGAGTGGGCCCTAGAGAGCCACCCATAAAATTAAGGTCTGAATCCTCAGTGCCCACCAAACACCTATTTTTCCTCATGGAGAGGACAGAATTGAAAGGTATTTTCTGCACCGGGTAGACCAGCATGCCTCCTCTTCTGCGGTGTTGTTGGTGACCCCGCAGCCATTGGAGTTTGGGTCTCCCGTGACTCAACTATAGGTGAAAAGTTTTCAGGCATAGTTCATTTGTTGCTCATATGGACTCAACCTCTGAAATAAAACACGGTGCCTGGGAGTGGGGTGTGAGTACCGGGGCAGGGTTTAATCTCCACTTTTGTTGTTTTAGAGAGGCACTGGTTAAAAAAAAAAAATCACTGCATATTAAAGGGATTATTTTAACTTTGAGCCAGTGTTTTGATTTCCCCAAATTCCATTATTTTTCCCTTTTCAGCTTGAGATACTAAGGAGACTTAAACGAGCTTCGTTTCCATTTTAAAATTCATCAATGACTGAGTGTTTGAAGAAGGCAGAGAAGTGGAGTGATTGGACTTGGAATTTGGTGCCACGAAGACTCAGGGTGGAGTTCAGAATTCCTCATTTATTAGCATCTAGGAGTTAAACGAATTAATCTCCTAACTCTCATTTTAAGAGTAACAATTGCCCTCCACCACTACCCAATTTTGTTGTTGTTGCCGGTTTGTTTTTGTGAGACAGAGTCCCCCTCTGTCGCCAGATTAGATCGCAGTGGCATCATCCTACCTCACTGCACCCTCAAACTCCTGGGCTCAAGCGATCCTCCTGCCTCAGCCTCCCAAGTAGCTGGGACTACAGGCGCCCCTGCTAATTTTTCTATTTTTAGTAAAGATGGGTATTTTGTTCAGGCTGGACTGGAACTTCTGAGCTCAAGCAATCCATCCTTCTAGGCCTCCCAGAGTGCTAGGATTACAGGCTTGAGCCATCGCTTAGGCTCCTACCCAGTTCTGTCGTTGTGAGGATTAAGTGAAAGGTACACTGGGACTCTTACAGTACAGGGCACATCATGACCAAAATGCGAATTCTGAAGGGACTGCCTCAGGGAGCCCTAGAGAGTAACAGATAGAGATATCCGGGGTCTATGGGCTCAAGACACTGGGCAAAGTGGCCTCCTGGGAGTGCGGCGTACCAGTCCCAGTTCAGTCTGGAGGAGACACCACACGCCTACGCACTACCCGGGTTTTGATACAGCAAAAATTTCCGCCTTCAGGTACAACCTCCGCCCAAGGAGACGGATCCACGGAGGGCAGGTGGACCTACCAGCATAAGAGGCGGTCTCTGGGTGCGTAGAAGGAATGGTGGGTGGGAGGAGGCCCCCAAGTTCTCCGGCTGCGCGGGCTGGGCGGTTAGGGACCTCACCCACCCAGGCCGCTTTGCAGTCCAAGAGCTGGCGGGTAAAATCCGCCAAGCCCGGTAGCTTCAGTCTCATTACTGAAAAATCTTCAGGACAAAGTGAAAGGAAGGAAGGAAAGTCTCTTGATCAAAGGGGGAAAAATTCTTAGGCACAGCCTTTAGTCTTGATGGAGAGGTGGCAGGTTTCCCTGGGTTGCCGCGATTTCTGCCACCTGCCAGCGAGGCTCCCAGTCTGCCCGACCTGCACAGACCTCAGGCCACACAGGGCCTGGCATGAGGGGCTGGTCTGCCAACAGTCTGTGCTTTCCTCTGTCCAATCTAGGGCAGGGGATTCCCCAGGCTAGAAAAACCATACAGATGGGAGGGGGAAGGGGACAAAGGAGGTAGAACCTACAGGTAGGGTGTGGGGGATTCCCATCCCAGGATAGAGAGCACCCCTAATCCCTATCTGCAGCCCTATCCAGGCAGCGGGAAATCTGGGGCTGGCTTGTACCAGACAGGAGGTTTGTTTTTTGTTTGTTTGTTTGTTTTTGTTTTTTGAGACAGAATCCCACTCTGTTGTCCTGGACAGAGTGGCCTGTCATAGCTCACAGCAATCTCATCCCCCTTGTCTCAGCCTCTAGAGTAGCTGGGACTACAGGCACTGGCCATTACATCCTTCTAGTTTTTTCCCCCCTCTTCTGTTTTCAGCAGAGACTGGATCTTGCTGTGCTCAGGCTGGTCTCTAACTCTGGAGCTCAGTGGATCCACTGGCGTTGGCCTCCTAGAGTGCTAGGACTATCACATGAGCCACAGTACTCCACACAGACAGAGGTTATTGAGAGGATGGAGGGGAGGAGAGATGAGGATCTGTTTCCTGGGGTTCTTCCCCAGCCTGGCATCTGAGCCAGGCTGACCTCAAGAATATGAAACCAGGGAGAGAGAGTTAGTGGGTTCCCACAGAGCAGAACAATGAGCGGGTATATGGGATGCTTCCTGGGTGAAGTTACAACTTAGACTTTATCTTACAAATGCAAACAATGTAACCCAATTGTAGGTACCCTCATATTAATTGGGGGAAAAAAGAATACGAAACTGGAGTCCCAGCCTTGCCCAGTAGAGCTAGACCGTCAAGACCAGTAGTCCCTCCTCCCCAGTAGTTTTGGCCAACCTTTGGATCCCTAGGACCTAATGGTCAAGGAGGTGGCACCATAAAACCACCCTGAACATATGAGCTTCTACATACTCAAATCCCAGGTTGCCTGACTTTTGGAATCCCCTGGGGTAAGCATGCAGAAGTACAGTCAAGGCATCACTGGAAACCCCAAAACTGCACCCAGCTGCCATAGCTGTCTGTCTTTTGTGTTTTTCATCCCATCTCCTGTTCCAGCTGCCTAGAACCACAAAACTGGCCACTGGATCCTGAGGTCAATATTCTCTGACTTGGGCAAGATAGATAGATAGCTTCCTTCCCTTAGCATCTGCCTCCCAGACACCCAAGCACATAGCTAGCTAGAACAGAATGATCTTTAAGGATTGTCCCAACCCCAAACACCAACTGACTAGTTTGGGTAGCTAGGGAATTTGGAACTTTCTGTTCTTTAAGAGAAGAAAGGGAAAGGGGGGAGTCCCATATATCTCCTAATCAGAGATGTCCTTAATTAATAATTTCACAGGGGGAATTTTTTTCTATCCTTTTAAGATTCTAGTTCCCTATGCCTTATCCTAGTTTCACACAGTAGCTTCCAAAATTGGAATCTCCTCCCAGCCCTGCCATAAAAGCCATGGGAGGGCATGGCAAAGATCTTCACGTTTCTGAGGAAAGATTTCTGGCATCTGGAGCCAATAGTAATTACAGTCACCTCCAATTATGAACAAAGCCATCAACTCGACAAGGACCAAATACAGGGTGTCCCAAAAGTCACTCCCAAAGTCACCATACATGGGGAAAGTGAGAAATTGTAGCTGCCTAGAACCACAGAACTGGCCAGTGGATCCAGAAATTGTACAAAGAGGTGGCCAATATGTAGAGAATATTTTGTAAATAAAGGTAAAAATTATTTAAACTTTTACAATGACTGTTTTGTAAATAAAGGTACATTCAAGCTAAATTTTTCCTATTTTTTCCTATGTATGGTGACTTTAGGGGCAACTTTGGGGACACCCTGTAGAAATACATTTTTTGGTGAGTTTATAATTTAAAGTGAAAGTCATTTCACCTGTCCTCTTAGCACTCTTAGAAAACCTCTAAAAGAAGTATGGGGAAGATGAACCAGTTTAAACACAAAGTGATTCAAGGGTCTGGCAGATTAAGAGCCCAGTTGAAGGGGTCCCATGTAGATGACCCGATATTAGCTCTGGACTCATCAAGTCAGTGTAGACACACTGCAGGCAATCAGTTAGACTTCTCTAGAACAGGAAGTGTCAGGGTCTGGGATAAATGGTTGGCGGTCTGGCTAAAATGGACTTTCCCCCAAGATAGAGTCTACAGGGCAGTAACTAGGAAGTGCCCAGTGCTCATCTTAGGCTGGGGCTAAAATTCAAAAAGGCAGATGGTGTGTATGTACCCAAACGTGTGCACAGACACTCTTGGAGGCAGGAGGGTTATTTTTCAAGCCTTTATTGAGTCCCAAGGTGGGTATTCCTTTGTGGCACTTAAGGGCAAAAGGCCATGAGCATGGAAAACAGGACAGGACTTTGTAGGGATGGATTATGGGCCATTTTTCTTTCTTCCACTGTGTGTGTATGTGTGTTCCAGCTGCCTGGAACCACAAGCTTATGAAATGCCTGCCTTCCTTTATCCCAACTTTGTTTCTTGGAACAGATAACTTAGTGGGAAGACAAGAGAAAAGCTTTTGCTGCTGTGGGGGGAGGGAGGGAGAAGAGGGAGGAAAGTGGGCCACAGATGGCTACTTTCTGGGTTTTTTGGAAGGGTCCCAGGACCCTCTCTTCTTCCCTCCCTCTGCTTCCAACCCCACTCAGGGGAAATAAGGGAATCAGAACAAGAAATTAAACTTCTCAAACTAAACTTTTTTCCTAATCTTCCAATTTACAGTTCCATTTCAGGCCAAATTGGTGGGTTTAGAACTTGAAATGCCAGGACCTTGGCACTGTCATTCCTCCAGTCCTGAGAATAGCCATCGTTTTCCTAATAATTATCACCAACACCCACATTCCCTGAAGGGAAAAACAAAATCAAGATAATAGACAAGTCGTAAGTGACTCAAATTGCACTCGTGAATTTGAAGGTTGGTTTTCGATATATTTTTTATTCCTAAGTCCCATCCAGGATCCCAAGGTTTGGAATAAAGGAAGTTCAGTCTCTCAGGACCCGGGAAGCTGCTACAAACCCCAAGGGCACTGATTGTCCCTATTTGAGGATCCCATGCCAATTTGGTCCTATTTAATGAGGTACTGTGGAGTTTACACCCTCAGACTGACCTTCCTCACTGAGTCAGAACATGAGGGCTATCTTACAGAGGCCCAGGTCACGAGGCTATGCTCCCTTAAAGCCCTAATAACTGTGCTCCACCTTGGATCTGTGTGGAAAAATCAATGGCAGCCTGTGGCCTCCTTTGGCTCCTTCTTCTATTCAAGGTGAACTCTAACTGGGATTTAAAGGACAGCTGGTCCAGCCCTTCTCTCCTTACATAGTACAGATAGGAAAACTGAGACAAAGAGAAGGAAAAATGAGTTTGTGCAACGCGCCAAGCTGAGGCAGACTTATGCTCTGTGGCAGCCATCTAGGCCCCAAATTCCTAATTTTGAATCAGGTCTGTGTTGAATCTGGGTGGGCTTTCCTGGGTAGGCAACACCCTAGTAAAGGCCAGGATCAGAGAGAAGGGGCCTGGAGACTCTGAGACCAGCCAATCTTTCTACACAATGCAAGCGAGAAACCTGGCTTGTTCACCTAGAGCTGTGGGACCAGAGGAGAGGGACTCTTGGTCTCTGTTCATTGACCCTTATATTTGGCTTCCCTTCTTCCCTCCCTCTGCTTCCAATCCCACTCACGGTTCTCTGGGCTTGGATGAGTGCTCCTCCAGTTTCCAGGCGCCATCAGGGCGGGTAGCAGCGGTTGTGCAATTGGGGCAAGGCTCTCTGCTCAGCAGCCCGTCCTTTGATTCTTCCTCAGACCCATTTGTTCTGTGGCTTTAAGGCCATGACTGGCTCTAATTTTGTAGTTAGTTCCCTCAACTCTGGCCTCTGAGGCACTTAGGTTTGTCCCCCAAACATCCTAATCTTAAGGATGTCTCGTGGCTGCACTATTTGGGGAAGGAAAGAAGAGGTAACAGTGGTCTCTTTCTGACCAGTTGTGCCTTCATCCTCTGGGCTCTTAGCTCTTGCACTCCGCTGTCAAATTGTCCAAAAGATTGTCCTCTGAGGCAAAGAGAGACGCTGCCTGATTTCATTTCAGGGAGAAATGTTACCCAGTTACCCCTCATCCCAGCCCTCTGAGCAGTTCTAGCCGCAGTGGGCACACCCAGGCAGGGCTCTGCAGCATGGCCACACTCATTCCGGCCGCCTGCTTCCAAGTGCAGGCTGGAGCTGCACAGAGATGTCCCCTGGCAGGCCCTTTCCATACTTCAGAGAAGAACAATGGAAAATTGTAGAGCGAGAGGGCTGCAAAAGAAAATGTGTGTTGGGGAGAAGGGAGTAAAGTAAGATAGAAACAAGAGGGAACAGAAAAAAGAGAAAGAAAAAGAATGGAGGAAAAAAGAGAAAACGAAAGAAGGAAAAATGAGAGGACGCAAATGCAAAGAGAAAATATAGGGTAAGTGACAGCGAGAAAGGAACCAAAAGAAAAATAAAGGTAGTGCAAAGCAGGGGTGGAGGACTGAGAAAGTGAGAGACAAAAAGAAAGAACACACAAAAAGTAAGATAATTGAAATTAAAGAAAAGAAAGGCAGAAAGAAAAACCAAATACAAAAAGAAAAGAAGATAGCGGCAGACAAAGACAAATGAGAGAAAATACAGACGGAAGGAAAGGAAGGAAGAAAAGAGGAAAGGAAGGCGTGCACCCCAATTAGGCCTTTTTTTGTAAAACCGAGAGAAGCCAAGGGACCGCAAGCAGTTCAGCCAGGCCCGCAGTCTGGAGGCACAGCTGAGTCCCGACGTTTTGAGACAAGGAAGCGTTGCCGCTGCAAATAAATCCTCATCATTCATCACCACGGATCTGGGGGGCCGCCATCGTCGCCGCCGTCCGTTGTTGCAGTTGGGAGAACGAAGGCCAGCGGGAGCTCGCTTTACTTTACAAAAAATGAAACATAATTTAGCAAATGCCCCCAAGTGCGGAGGGTGGGTGCTTCTGTTCACCCCCAACCCCCTCGTTGGCGGGTCCCTAGCACGGGCGGGGGCGGGAGCTGACAAGGAGGTGCCAAGTCCGCCTGGCCGGAACCCCTGGGGGCGCGGCGGCCCCGCTCAAAGGCCGGGCTGTAAAGGTCACAGGCGGTCTGTGGGGCTGAGTTGAATGGGCTCCCGGAGGTAAACAGACTCTTTAACTTTCAACTTGGCCTTGACCTTCCTGGAGGTGTCTGGCCGGTATGTAAAGAAGCACGCCAAGGCTTTTGGGGAGTTTGGTTGGGTCAGTAAAGGAGGCTGGGGGAGGCTCTCGGCTCCAGGAGGGTCTGCGGAGAGCTCACAGCGGGACACAAAGCATCTATGGGGCTGGGGGAAGGGCAAGCTCAGCCCAGACTGCCTGAGAGATCAGGACGCCTGAGGTGTGCAGAGACTTCAGCGCTGAGCTCGTGTACAGCTGCAGGGAGGATTTGGAGGCTCTGAGCCTCAGTTTCTCTATGTGGGAACTACGTGGCTTATTCAGAGCTGAGAGCCACAAGCGACAAGTAACCGGTGCTCTTTAGAGCGACTGTCTTTTCTTTCCAAAAACAGATGGCTGGTAATTCATTAAAAACAGATACACATTCAGGAACATAAAGAGAATTTGTGTATTTATTCAGTTTATGAAATGTTTTTAGGTGCAAAATCTCGTTAAATCATCACAGCATTCCTGTGAAGTAGGAAAAATCATCTCCATTTTACATATAAAGAGACTTAATCTTACTGTTTTACCTGACTCCAGTTGAGCTCTATGATGGGTCACAGACAGACAGACAGACACACATATATGCATACAGAAAATAGAATCACATGCCCATGTGTTAATACATATGTGGTGTGGATCTATTAGATGCTAAATACATTGTAGAGTAAACACAACAGAAATAAACCCCATAGTATTTATGTGTGTTGAAATGTACCTGTTTAGAGGGGTGTCTCCAGCACAGCTAATGACCTCTTAGGCAAAGTTTGAGTTGATTATCTCTTCATTCCACAGCAATGCAGAGGCTACATGCACTTAGCTTCTGCTTTCAATAAACATGGCAAAGAATATTATATACCCAAAAAGCACAGTTATAGGCAGCAATAATATGAATTTAAAATTTTTGGCTTTTGGCTCGGCGCCGGAGCCTGTGGCTCAAGTGGCTAAGGCACCAGCCACATACACCTGAGCTGGCGGGTTTGAATCCAGCCTGGGCCTGCCAAACAACAATGACAACTGCAACCAAAAAATAGCCTGGTGTTGTGGTGGGAGCCTGTAGTCCCAGCTTGGGAGGCTGAGGCCTGAGAAGCACTTGAGCCCAGGAGTGGGAGGTTGCTGTAAGCTGTGATGCCACTCACTCTACCCTGTGACAGCTCAAGGCTCTGTCCCCCCAAAGAATTTTTTTTATTATTTTTCCTTTTAAAAAATTGAGATGGGGGCTGGGCGAAGTGGCTCATGCCTGTAATCCTAGCACTCTGGGAGGCCGAGGATGGATCGCCTGAGCTCACTGGTTTGAGACCAGCCTGAGCCAGAGCAACACCTCATCTCAAAAATACCTGGATGCTGTGGCAGATGCCTGTAATCCCAGGTACTTGGGAGGCTGAGGCAAGAGGATCGCTTGAACCCAAGAATTTGAGGTTGCTGTGAGCTATGATGCCTGAGGGCGACAAAGTGAGGCTCTATCTCAAAAAAATAAAAATAAAAATTGAGATATAACTTATATATGCAGAACTCCCAAGTGCACAGTTGTTTTTTTTTGAGACAGAGCCTCAAGCTGTCCCCCTGGGTAGAGTGCCGTGGCATTACAGCTCACAGCAACCTCCAACTCCTGGGCTCAAATGAGTCTCTTGTCTCAGCCTCCCAAGTAGCTGGGACCACAGGCGCCTACCACAATGCCCAGCTTTTTTTTAGTTGCAGCTGTCATTGTTGTTTGGCGGGTCCCGGCTGGGGATTCGAACCCTCCACCTTAGGTGTACGTGGCTGGCGCCTTAGCCGGTTGAGCTATAGGCGCCGAGCCCAGATGAACATTCTTTAAGCTCATAGAGGCTATCTATAGCAAACATAGCCAATATCATATTGAATGGAGTAAAACTGAAAGCATTTCCACTCAAATCTGGAAGCAGACAGGGATGCCCACTGTCTCCACTGCTGTTTAACATAGTGTTGGAAGTCCTAGCCATAGCAATCAGGCAAGAGAAGGAAATCAAAGGAATCCAAATGGGGGTAGAGGAGGTCAAACTCTCCCTCTTCACAAATGGCATGTACTCAACTACAGAGCTCTTAGAAGCAATCGAGGAATATAGCAGCATCTCAGGTTATAAAATCAATACCCACAAATCAGTAGCCTTCTTGTAAACCAACAATTGTAAAGCTGAAAACAAAATCAAAGACTCTATTCCTTTTATAATAGCATCAAAGAAGATGAAATACCTCAGAATATGTCTAGCAAAAGAAGTGAAAGATCTCTATAAAAAGAATCATGAAACTTTAAGAAAGGAAATAGCAGATGTCAAAAAATGGAAGAACATACCATGCTTGTGGCTGGGAAGAATCAACATCATTAAAATGTCCATACAACCCAAAGCAATCTATAGATTTAATGCAATTCCCATCAAAGCACCAATGTCATACTTTAAAGATCTTGAAAAAATAGTACTGTGATTCATATGGAACCAGAAAAAAGCCTGAATAGCAAATACAATTCTTAGAAATAAAAACAATTCTGGAGGCATCATGTTGCCAGACTTCAGGTTATATTACAAGGCTGTAGTAATCAAAACAGCATGGTACTGGCACAAAAATAGAGACAACCATCAGAGTGCCTTAAGGTTATCTGTTTGCTTTGACTGTTGTCTCAAAACAGCATGGTATTGGCACAAAAATAGAGACAGAGACATTTGGAACTAAATAGGAAGCCAAGAGATAAAACCAGTCATGTACAGCCATCTTATCTTTGATAAACCAAACAAAAGCAAACACTAGAGAAAAGAATCTCTATTCAATAATGGTGCTGAGAACTGGATAAACACATGTAAAACACTGAAACTGGACTTGCACCTTTCACCACTTACAAAATTGATTCAAGATGGATAAAAGATTTAAATCTAAGGCATGAAACAATGAAAACACTAGAAGAAAGTATGGGGAAAACTCTTAAGGCTGTCAGTCTGGGGAAAGACTTTATGAAGAAGATTTTAGTAGCAATTGAAACAACAATAAAAATAAACAAATAGGACTTAATTAAACCTTCAGAGTGCAAAAAGATATTTGCATGTTATGAATCTGACAAAGGTTTGGTAACTAGGATCTATAGAGAACTCAAACTAATCAACAAAAAAAAGAGCAAACAATTCCATCTATTGCTGGGCAAGACACATGAACAGAACCTTTGCTGAGGAAGACAGACGAATGGCTAAGAAACATATGAAAAAAATGCTCATCATCATTAATCATCAGAGAAATGCAAATCAAAACTACTTTGAGATATCATGTAACTCCAGTAAGAGTAGCCCACATCACAAAATCCCAAAACCAGAGATGCTGGCATGGATGTGGAGAAAAAGGAACACTTCTACACTGCTGGTGGGAATTCAAACTAATACCTCCCTTTTGGAAAGATGTTTGGAGAACACTTAGAGAACTAAAAATAGACCTGCCATTTGATCCTACAATTACTCTACTAGGTATATATCCAAAAGACCAAAAATCACATTACAACAAAAATATTTGTACCAGAATGTTTATTACAGCCCAATTCATAATTGCTAAATCATGGAAGAAGCCCAAGTGTCCATCGATCCACGAATGGATCAATAAATTGTGGTATATTTATATCATGGAATATTATAGAGCCTTAAAGAAAGATGGAGACTTTACCTCCTTCATGTTTACATGGATGGAGCTGGAACATATTCTTCTTTGCAAAGTATCTCAAGAATGGAAGAAAAAATATCCAATGTACTCAGCCCTACTATGAAACTAATTTATAGCTTTCATATGAAAGGTATAGCCCAATTATAGCCCAAGAATATGGGGAAGGGGGAGAGGGAGGGGAGGGGAGGGGGAGGATGGGTAGAGGGAGGGTGATTGGTGGGACCACATCTATGGTTATGGTCCATCTTACAAGGGTACATGTGAATCTTTCTAAATGTAGAATATAAATGTCTTAACACAATAAGAAAATGCCACAAAGGCTATGTTAACCAGTTTGGTGAAAATATTTCAAATGTATATAAAACCAGCACACTGTGCCCCATGACTGCATTAATGTACATAGCTATGATTTAATTAAAAAAAAAAGAAAAAGAAAAAAATGCTCGGCTCGGCGCCTGTAGCTCAACCGGCTAAGGCGCCAGCCACGTACACCTAAGGTGACGGGTTCGAATCCCCAGCCCGGACCCGCCAAACAACAATGACGGCTGCAACCAAAAAATAGCCGGGCGTTGTGGCGGGTGCCTGTGGTCCCAGCTACTTGGGAGGCGGAGGCAAGAGACTCGCTTGAGCCCAGGAGTTGGA
>CAUYTI010103549.1:0-21318 GCA_963575145.1 Galago senegalensis | reverse complement strand
ACCTAATGTACACACCCCTATTATGAAACTAATTTATACCTTTTATACTAAAGCTATAACCAAATAGCCTAGGAATATGGGGAGGGGGGAGGGAGAAGGGAGGGGGGAATGGGTGGATGGAGGGGGTTTGGAGGGATCACTTCTGAGGTTTGTCTTATAGGGGTACAGGTGAATCTTTCTAAGAGTAGAATGTGAATGTTTTAAAGCAATAACTGAGAAAATGGCTTGAAGGCTGTGTTGACCAGTTTGATGGAAGTATTTCAGATTGCATGTGAAAACCCCACACTGTACCCCAGAAGTGCATTAATGTACATAGTTACCATTCAATTAAAAAAGGGGGGAAAAAAAGGAATGAGCTATCAAAAAAATTATTGATGCTGACATTTATTGCTGTAAACTTACCTCTTGGAACTGCTTGTACTTCATCGCATAAGTTTTGATATGCTGTATTTCTATTCTATTTTAATCTCAAGATATTTTAAAATATTATTTTTAATTTCTTCTTTGATACTTTGGTTGTTCAATTGTATATTGTTTAATTTTTAAATTTGTAAACTTACCAAATTCCTCCTGTTACTCATTTTTAATTTTCATAGCAGCATGGTTAGAAAACTTACTATGATTTTAAACTTCTTAAATTTGTTAAGTTTCCTTACGTGGCCTAATATATAATTTATCCTGGACAATATTTTTTTTTTTTTGAGACAGAGTCTCACTTTGTCATCCTCAATACAGTGCAGTGGCATCGCAGCTCACAGCAACCTCAATCTCTCAGGCTTAAGTGATTCTCTTGCCTCAGCTGCCCAAGTAGCCGAGACTGCAGGTGCCTGCTACAACACCCAGCTATTTTGTTGTTATTGTTGATGTCATTGTTGTTTAGTAGGCCCAGGCTGGGTTCAAACCCGCTAGCCCCAGTGCATGTGGCTGGCACCTTAACCACTGGGCTACAGGGAGCCGAGTTTATCCTGGACAACATTCTGTGCAAACTTGAGAAGAATGTTGAACAACCTCTCCCTATCCATTGCCTCCTAATATCCTCAGCCTTCTACTCTCTATTTTTATGAGACCAATTTTTTCAGATACTACATATGAGTAAGGTCATATGGTTTTTGTCCTTCTGTGCTTGAATTATTTCGCTTAATGTAATATCCCCTAAGTTAACCCATATTGCTGTGAATGACAGGACTTCCGCCCTTTTTTATGGCTGAGTAATATTCTATTGTATGTATGTATATGCACACGCACGTGAGCACACACACGTGTGTGTGTATCGCATTTTTATCCATTATATATTGATGAGTGCTTAGGTGCTTAGGTTGATTTCATATCTTTTTTATTTTGAATAGTGTTGCAGTAAACATGGTAATGCGAATATCTCTTCAACATACTAATTCAGTTTCCTCGGGTTATACATTTAGTAATAAGATCGTTGGATCACATAGTAGTTCTGTCTTTAATTTTCTGAAGAACATCCACATTGTTGTCCATAACAGCTGTACTAATTTACGTTCCAGTCAACAGTGCAAAAGAGCTCCTCAAACTTTTATTTACAGTCTTACTTTGCAGAAAATCTAATATTTTTGCATAGTGAATATAAATCATTCTTTTTATAATTTAGTCTTTTTATTATTTTTTGATGTTCATAAAGATCTTCTCTTTGTTGTGCCTTGAATTCAAGCTAATATTATCTTTATATTTAGTGTCTTTAGTAGTTTGTTCTTAATATACTCAAGGTAAAAAAAAATGTATGTACAAGTTATCCTCAAATTCTAGTGTGTATCAGAACCATTCGTAAGCTCATAAAAAATGTAATTACTTGAGCTCCAATGACGAAAGTGAATTTTTAGAGTTGGGCCAGAATTTAGTATTTTAAACAAGATCCACATGGGATTCTGAAGCTTTTGATAGGTTAGCAAACTCAGAGAAACACTGGTATATGTTCCTGGCATATACAATCTTGAAGGGATCTTATGTGTTGATTTTGAAATGCAATTCCATACTTATGGTGTTTCTTTCACAAGATAGAAATTCTAGAGAAAAGAATTTACTTGCTTAAGGTTACATATTCAGTCAGGTGTAGTGTGGAGATATTAATCACAAATTCCTCTCAGTGATTCTCAACTCCATATGTATATCAAAATGATCATGGAACTTTTTTTACACTGTAATAATCCCTCTGGCCCACTAATTGAGCTTGACTCAATTAGTTGGAAGTGGGTGTTAAAGTGCCACTTTAAAATTTTCTCAGGTGATTCAAATTTGCAGCCACAGTTGAGAACTTATGCACTAAAGACAATAGAATTCAAAAAAGAAAAAAAATACCATTGCCTTTTTTAAAAGGGCACAGATTAGAGGGAAAATAGTGCCCGAGATATGTAGATTAATTAAGGCCTTATAGGGTGGTACCTGTGGCTCAATGGGTAGGGTGCTGGCCCCATATACTGAGGCTGGCAGGTTCAAACCCAGTCCCAGCCAAACTGCAGCAACAACAGAACAAAATAGCCGAGCGTTGTGGTGGGCGCCTATAGTCACAGATACTTGGGAGGCTGAGGCAAGGGAATCACCTAATCCCAGGAGTTGGAGGCTGCTGTGAGCTGTGTGATGCCATGGCACTCTATCATGGTGATAAAGTAAAACTCTGTCTCTACAAAAAAAAAAAATTAAGGCCTTATACAATACCCTTGCAGGTGTCATATTAACTAGCTATATATCATCTGTTTATCATCTCTCTGTACATAGTATGTGACAGGGAAAGGTTTATTCAAACTTGAACTATGCTGAGGCTTCCACTTTTATTTATATAAGTCCAGCAATATTTTGATTAAACTAAATGCAATGGGTGTAAAGTGAAACAAGCTTTTCTGGACTTTTAGCCAGTTCTGTAGGTGATTCTGATGCAGCCATTCTACATAGCACAAGTGGATAAACACTGAAATATATAATGTTATGATAAGTCTATGTGTTGAAATTGATGTATGGTACTTTCTCTTCTGTCTTTTTAAATTGCAACTTGCAGTGTGTAGAGAAAAGCAGTTACTTGCCCATAAATGATCAGAGGTAAACCTGGGTCTAGATTGCAGGACTCTACTTTGCTGCAATTAACTGTTGTGCCCTACAACTTACCAGGCCCCATGCTTAACACTGACAGTATCAGGATAAATGAGACAAAATATTTATTGTGAAGGGCACAGTCTAGTGAGGAGCAGTGATGACTGTGAAAAATGTTCTAAAACAAGGATCCACCTACTAGGTCCCCAGTCCCATCTGTTAGTACCCATCAGTCTGTTATTACAAGTTTACTTGGCACAGAACATCTTAAAGCAAAGGAAGATAATTCCTCTGAATCTATTTGGTTAGTGTGAGTAGAGACTGGGGACTCTGGGGGTGAGAATGATGCAACTCAGAACAGTCTTTGAGACATATTCACAGAGTGGAATATGTAGCACTGTCTTCCCAGAAAATGGAGACTCCAGGAGACTGGGACATATTCATCAGAGGATGGAAGAGTTTGTTCAATTCTGAGCATACTATTATAAGTCATTCAGATTTTTCTTGGGGATGCTAAGGAATTGTGATAAATAATAAACAAAGGGCTATTTGCACCCCTAAGCAGCACTAGTAAGTTATACTTAAATCATTTAAACCTGGTTTAAGTACAACTCTAAAGCAGAGAGGGACATTCTTTACATTTTCCGAAAGGGCAAATGTGCATTCAAATCACTGAGGATTCCAGAGAAATTGTTTCATCTTTATCACCCTGAGGAGTCCAGAGTATCAGCAATGGTGAAGGCCAGTGGAGGAAGTAGGAGGGGGAAGAAAAGCCAATAGTCATGCCATTGTCTAGAAAAGGAAGGGAGAACAGCAGAGGAGTAGAAAAGTGTTACAGATTAAACACACCTAATCTGAAAATCCAGAATCCGAAGGGCACCAAACTCCAACAAAACTTTTTGTACATGACATGGCACCACAAATGGAAAGTTCCACAGCCAATCTCATGTACACAAACTTTTTTTCATGCACTAAATTACTTAAAATGTATAAAATTACTTTCAGGCTATGTGTATAATGTGTATATAAAAATAAATAAATTTCATGTTTAGATTTGAGTCCCATCCCTAAAATTATCTATCTATCTATCTATCTATCTATCTATCTATCTATCTATTGCATTTGTTCCAAAAAAAAATGAGAAACACTTCTGGATTCTGGACTCAAGCATTTTGGGTAAGGGATATCTGTACCTACATGATAGTTGATCAGATTTACTAGTAGACACACTCTTTGAAACCTTTCCCCCAAATGAAAAACAAGAGGGTTGGGATCTTGCACTTAAGGATAGAGGTAGACACAGGCTTACGTCATTATCTCATTTGGTTCCCACAGCAGCCCTGTAAGGCATATATTATTTTCACCTTAAAGATGAATAGGCTGACTTTAAAGAAATGTATCTATAGGGAGGTGCCTGTGGTTCAGTGAGCAGAGCACCAGCCCCATATACCGAGGGTGGCAGGTTCAAACCCGGCCCCAGCTGAACTGCAACCAAAAAATAATAATAATAATAATAGCTGGGCATTGTGGCAGGTGCCTGTAGTCCCAGCTACTCAGGAGGCTGAGGCAAGAGAATCACTTAAGCCCAGGAGTTGGAGGTTGCTGTGAGCTGTGTGATGCCATGGCACTCTACCAAGGGCAAAAAGTGAGACTCTGTCTCTACAAAAAAAAAAAAAAAAAAGGAAAGGAAGAAATGTATCTATAATAATTATCAGGTTTTTTATTTTAGATATGAGATCCAGAGGGAATACAAGGTTTATATATCTTTAAATTGTGTTTCAAGTATTTATTGATTACTCTCCCATTCCATTTATAAACTGATTAGCAGTTTCCTTGCATCTTCTTTTCTGACACATACAAAAGATATGCATTCATTTGGGAAAAACAGACAATCAAGAAAAATAAATGAAATTAAAGAGTACCAATAACTATACTATATAGAAATAACACATTCTGATTTTAATATATATATATATTTCACATGTATTATATTTTATATATAGTTAAATATGCATGCTTTTAAATGAGATAATGTATCTATAGACTGATTTTTTTAATTGCTTTATTAACTTGACAATATGTGATAAACATGTTTGCATGCAAGTTGATGAGACTCCCCCATTGACAAAAGGACTTACAGCCTGGGTCAAAATGATATCTCTAATCAGAAAATGACAGAAGAACATCAGAAGGTTCACACTAAAGGTATATCAGGAAAATGCAAGTTTGCAAAGCAGAGAGGGTTTATGGTTATTAATCTCAAAATTCAAGGCATAAGGCAAAACTCATCATGATGATCATGGTGAGGGGGGTCCCCTATAAGAATGCGCAGACTGTATCTCAACTGAAGCTCCCTAATTTTCCTCCTTAGCTCTCTCATCTCCTCCATGAACCGTTCCATATCATCTGCATCTCCATCTATCAAATCAATGTTATCAGCAAGCCTATTAGGCGCATCCTCTCCAAATTCCTGTGCTGGTGGAACCCCATCCCTTCTAACATTTCCTCCAGGCTCCTGGCCTTCACCTTCTAAAGGACGAGCTTCTTCTTCATTCTTCACTGGGGCTGGCTCCTCAACTTTGTTTTCCTGGGGGACTTTTTCCATGTTGAGTTGTATGTTCCTGTCTCTTCTTCCTGAGAGATAAAAAGCAAGAAGAGGGACTGAATGTTTGATAACAGGATTCTGAATTGCATGTGGCAAAGGTTTTCCTACTGAGAAAATTTTATTCTCCCTCTAGGGGCTCCCCATCCCAGACTTGCCCCAAAGCCCACCATTTTCCCTGAAAATCCTTTCCCAGGCTACTCCCCGCCACACACACACACACAAAAATGGAGGCCAGGTGGTAGGCCAGGCAGAGGTTGAGAGATCAGGCTGGGGATAAGGGATCCTGATAAGCCCTTCAGGGGTGCCCTACACCTCGCCCTTCTACTCCCTTCTTCCCTCACCAGCCACATGCTTCCGTATTTCTCAGACTTTGCAAGGTTTCTCCTGCACTTAACTCGGGCAGGGAGGGCTGTGGGTCCCCCAGATTCTGTTCTAATTCCTGATACTCCTACACCAGAGAGCCTTAAGGAACCTCCTACCTGCACGTATCAGACGCAGTCTTTCTCTTTTAGCCTTGAAATCTGCTGCGCCAACGCACTTAAAACCTGCAGAAAAAAATCGGGAAAGGCCAGGACTGATCACTTGATGAAAGGGCTGATATTGGGAATGCCAGGTTCGTTATTGATTTAGGCTCTCCTAGTCAAGTGTTCCATCTTGTCTTCTGGCTTCTTTTCCTGTTTGTGACAGGCTACTTCACCTTCCAGAAATACGCATTGTTATCAAAGATAATTATTTCCAGACCATTTTAACGTCTTCTTTAGGTCCTCTATCTCCACTCTCTCCTCCTACTTACCTATTTACTACTCCACCTAATTACCATTTCTTGACCTCAGACGTACAATTTGCGGGGTGGGGGAGTTAGAAGATCTTGCTAGGTGGAGACATAGTTTGTTTACAAAGAATTTCAATTTGGGTATCCACCAGGCCCCTGTGAAACTCACTGTCCTCTTTCTAGCCCACCATTTTATGCATCAAGATGGACGATGGGTGAAAAGGTGTGTGGGCACTGCAAATTAGGACCCGCTGTGATGTCAGCACTTTGTCATTTTTACCCCAGGATCCACAAGCTGCGCCCACGCTTTCACCGACCTACAGAGACCAGAAACCCTTTCTCGCTCCCTACTTCTATCGCTCAGTCAGAATCTTGCCTGCGTAACCGCTGCAGTAAGAACCTGTTTCCGAGCCCTAATACTTTTCCCTGTACTACGCAGCACTTCCTCTCCTTGGCTCCCACAGCCCACCATTTCCTGCTCCAAAGAGACGGAAGGTGAAGAAAAGATACAAGAAATCTAGGCCTAAACCCATGGCAGGGTTCGCCCTCCCCATCGCCAAGTCAGCAGCTACACCCACTCCCGCCGCTGCAAGGATCAGGCCTTTTCCTCGTTGTCCCCTCCCCCAGCCCGACTCCTTCAGATATTGCCCAATCGCCCGCTTCTTCGGAGACTCCAACTGGTACTTATTCACAACCCCGTCCCCTTTTGAGATTCTCCCCCAGGCTCTCTGTTTCTTGCACCTAAAGGATGGGTATCAGGGAAGGAGGGGTTTACCAGACTTGTAATCCAAACTTGTAGCTGCTCTAGTCTTTGCCCTCTGCCATCCCCACCCTAGTCAGGTCCAACCAACCTGCCACGGATAGAAGTCAGCTTCTACTATTTACCTCTTTTCCCGATGGCTCTCCTGCCTTCAGGGCAATAATGAGCCGGCGCACCGCCTCCAGTGACTGCCAGACCGCAACCAGGAGAGACTAATCTATTAGTCCTCCCCCGGCCTAGTAAGGGCACGTCACTGTGAGCTCAGATTCCTAATTAGCATTCATACCTGCAGTGCGGCAATTGGTTGGGAGCGATAGCATGGGCGGGGCCCCTTTTCTTCTCGTTCTGCCTTATCCACCTCTATCGCAGGCTACTGTCCACGCCTCTATTTTTTTCTTAATTAGGAACCCCCCAAACCAAAAGGTTCACATAATACTTTGTAGTTTGTATTTGTCTTTTCTTGGTTTTTGCTGGAGCTTTTAAAAGAGTACTTCTGTAATCCTAAACGCCCATTTCCCTCTTTTCACTTCCCGGCAAGTAGAGCCCCGAATTTACCCTAAAAGTCTTGTGGATCTTTTTCCAGTTTAGAACCTGGGAGGGGGGTGAGGAGCACTAGTCTGGGAAGTCTAGAAAATAGGTAAGAGGGAACATTAAAATTTTTTTCATCTTATTTTCCTTTCTTTCTTTCTTTTTTTTTGGGGGGGGCAGGGAGAGGTGGAGAGGTGAGGGTTATTTTCATTTTCTATGTCAGCATATATTCATTTTGGATGTTATAACTAGACAATATGATTATTTAATTAAAAAATAAGATTCGAGTTGTAAAAACATGGCAGCCTTTCTCTACTGCTGAATCATATTCTACGTATAGACCCTCCTGACAGCATGCCCTTGGCCTCTTTAAGCACATTGATATATAAACCTAAGTTGATTATTCCCCTTGGGAAAGGTCTCTACTTATGTGTCATTCCATGAGGTAATGCACTGAGTCTAATAATTTGCTGGTGGATTTTCAGATCTTGAGAGCCTGTAATAAACTGATGTTCTCCGCTAATTGTATTAGAGTAACTTCACCTTACAATAACACTACAGCTTCACCTCTAAAGTGAAGAAAACCAGTGAAGTCTTCCAACAATTCAGAACGATAATTTGGGGAAGCTACCGTGACAGAAAAAAAAAATATTGTGAAGCTACAGTATTAAAATGATGTTGTACCAGAATAAATACAGAACAAATGAACCGGAAGATAAAGCCAATTGTCAAATCCAAATATGGATAAATATTTGAGAAATACAAGCTGACTGAAATATTTTGAATCAGTGGGTGAAAGGCTAGAATTATTCAAGAAATGGTACTGGGAAATTGGTTAGCAATTTTGAAAAACAATGAAGTGCCTTGTTTCTCTCATATACTTAAATATAGACATGAAATATTTAGATAAAAGACATAAACCAATTAAAATAGAACATCATGTGTAACTTTGTATATAATTTTTTATTAAGTCATTTGTATATATATCATAAATACATTTATGCCATTATGGGATTCAATGTGTTGATTATTTGTACAAATTGGAGTGCTTACATCCTACCAATCAACATAGCCTTCAGCTAATTTACCCAATTACAGCGTTATGACATTTATGTTCCACACCTGATAGATCCAACTTGTACTTGCAATATGCTCCATAGGTGTGGTCCCCCTACTAACCCTCCCTCTATTGACCCACCCCCTTCCACTCTCCCTCCCCTTCCCTCCTTCATCCCAAGCTATAGTTGTGTTTCATTTTTTATATGCACACGTGAGTGATTATAAATTGGTTTCACAGTAGTACTGAGTACATTGGATTTTTTTCCCCAATCTTGAGATACTTTCTTAAGAAGAATATTTTCCAGCTCCATCCATGTAAACACAAAAAAGGTAAAGTCTCCATTTTTAATGCTGCATATTATTCCATGGTATACATATACCACAATTTATTAATCCATTCATGGGTGGATGGGCACCTGGGCTTCTTCAATGACTTGGCTATTATGAATTGAGCTGCAATGAGTAATCTGGTGCAAATATCTCTATTGCCAAATGATTTCTGGTCCTTTGGATATACATCTAGAAGAGGAATTGCAGGATCAAAGGGCCAGTCTACATTTAGATCCCTGAGTGTTCTCCAAACTTCCTTCCAAAAGGAACAATGTACTAGCTTGCATTCCCACCAGCAGTGAAGAAGTGTTCCCTTTTCTCCACATCCACACCAACATCTGTAGTTTCGGGATTTTGTGATGTGGGCTACTCTTGCTGGAATTAGATGGCTTTTTTTCTCAGAGTGGCTTTGATTTGCATTTCTCTGATGGTTAAAGATGATGAGCATTTTTTTCATGTGTCTTTACCTCTGTTCATGTCTCTTGCCCACAATGAAATGGGATCATTTGTTTTTTTCATAGTAATAAGTTTGTGTTCTCTGTTGAATCTGGTTATTAGACCTTAGTCAGAAATATAACTTGCAAAAATCCTCTCCCATTCTGAGGGCTATTTGCTTTATTTAGTGTCGTCGTAGCAGTGCAGAAGCCTTTTAATGTGATTGGATCCCACTAATGTATTTTTGATGTTGCTTCAATTGCCTGGGGTGTCCTCCTCATAAAGTATTCTCCCAGGCCAATTTTTTCAAGCGTTTCCCTTACACTCTCGCTAAGAATTTTTATAGTTTAATGTCTTAAGTTTAAGTCCTTTAACCAGTGACAGTCAATTGTTGTTAGAGGAGAAAGATGTGAGTCCAGTTTCAGTCTTCTACAAGTTGCCACCCAATTCACCCAGCACCATTTGTTGAATAAGGAATCTTTCCCCCAATTTATATTTTTAATAGGCTTATCAAATATTAAATGATGATAAGTGTCTGTGTTCACCTCATGGTCTTCAGTTCTGTTCCATACATCTACCTCTCTATTTTTGTGCCAGTACCATGCTGTTTTGATCACTATCGATTTATAGTATAATCTGAAGTCTGGAAGTGTGATTCCTCCCAATTTGCTTTTATTTCTGAGTAATGTCTTGGTTATTCAAGGTTTTTTCTGTTTCCATATAAAACGAAGTACTAATTTATCCAGGTCTTTAACATATGACACAGGTGCTTTAATGGGGATCACATTAAATCTGTACATCGCTTTAGGTAATATAGACATTTTAACAATGTTGATTCTTCCCAGCCATGAGCATGCTATATTTTTCCATTTGTTAACATCTTCAGCTTTTCTTTTCTCAGAGTTTCATAGTTCTCTATCTTTCACATCTTTAGTTAGATACATTTCCAGATATTTCATCTTCTTTGGCACTATTGTAAAGGGAATAGAGTCCTTGACTGTTTCGTCCCCTTGACTATTGTTGGTATATATAAAGGCTACAGATTGTAAGTGTTAATGTTGTATCCTGAGACATTACCGTATTCCTTGATCACTTCTAGGAGTTTTGTAGTTGATTCTCTCGGGTTTTCCAGATACATAATCATATCTCTGCGAAGAGTCTCAGGTTGATCTCCTCTGGCCCTATTTGGATCCCCTTGATTGCCTTCTCTTGCTTGATTGCAGTGCCTAAGACTTCCATTACAATGTTTAAAGGCAGTGGAGACAATGGGCATCCATACCTGGTTCCTGATCTGGGTGGAAATGATTTCAATTTTACTCCATTCAATATGATATTGGCTGTGGGTTTGCTGTAGATGGCCTCTATCAGTTTAAGAAATGTTCCTTCTATACCTGTTTTCTTAAGCATTCTGATCAAGAAAGGATGCTGGATATTGTCAAAAGCTTTTTCTGCATCAATTGCGAGAATCATATGGTCTTTGTTTTTCAATTTATTTACATGATGTGTTATATTTATGGATTTATGTATATTGAACCATCCTTGGGACTCTGGGATGAAACCCACCTGGTCATGATGTATAATTTGATGTGTTGTTGGATTCTGTTGCTAGGATCTTATTGAATATTTTTGCATCAATATTCATTAGAGATATTGGTCTATAATTTTCTTTCTTGTTGGGTCTTTTCCTGGTTTGGGTATCAGGGTGATATTTGCTTCATAGAATGTGTTGGAAGTATTCCTTCTTTTTCTATGTTTTGGAAAATGTTAAGCAATATAGGTATTAGTTCCTCTTTAAAGGTTTGGTAGAATTCTGATGTGAAGCCATCTGGTCCTGGGCTTTTCTTTTTGGGGAGATTTCTTATAGTTGATGCTATTTCAGAACTTGTTATAGATTTATTTCCACTTCTTTCTGGCTAAATCTAGGAGTGTAGCATGTTTCAAGGTATTGATCTATTTCCTTCAGATTTTCATACTTCTGAGAATAGAGTTTTGTGTATAATATTCATTAAGGATTTGTTAAATTTCTGAGGAGTCTGTTGTTATTTGGCCTTTATCATTTCTGATTGATGAAATTAGGGATTTTATTATTCTCCTTCTGGTTAGGTTAGCCAAAGGTTTATCCATTTTATTGATCTTTTCAAAAAACGAACTCTTTGATTGGTTGATCTGTTGTATGATTCTTCTGTTTTCAATTTCATTTAGTTCTGCTCTAATTTTAGTGAACTCTTTTCTTCTACTGGGTTTAGGGTGGTAATGTTCTTCCTTTTCCTGTTGCTTGAGATGTCCCATTAAGTTGTTGACTTCCTCTCTTTCTATTCTCTTGAGGAAAACTTCCAATGCTACAAATTTCCCTCTCAGGACTGCATTTGCGGCATCCCAGAGGTTCTGATATTCATGTCTTCATTGTCATTTTGTTCCAAAAATTTGGTAATTTCCTTCTTTTTTTTTTTTTTTGAGACGGAGCCTCAAGCTATCCCCCTGGGTAGAATGACATGGCATTACACTCACAGCAACCTCCAACTCCTGGGCTCAAGCGAGTCTCCTGCCTCAGCCACCCAAGTAGCTGGGACTACAGGCACCCGCCACAACACCTGGCCATTTTTTGGTTGCAGCCATCATTGTTGTTTGGCCGGCCCAGGCTGGGGATTCGAACCCGCCACCCTAGGTGTATGTGGCTGGCGCCTTAGCCACTTGAGCCACAAGCACCGAGCCAGTAATTTCCTTCTTAATCTCATCTATGACCCAGCTATCATTCAGCATGAGGTTATTTAGTTTCCACGTTTGTATGTGTATGCAGATTCCTGTTGTTACTGACTCAACTTTTATTACATGATGGTCCGAGAAAATACAAGGAATGATTTCTATTCTTTTAAATTTGATGAGGTTAGACTTGTCACCTAAGATGTGATCAATTTTGGAGGATGATGAGAAGAATGTGTATTCAGTTTTGTTAGGATGAAATGTTCTGTAGATGTCTATTGGATGCAAATGTTGAATGGTTAGGTTTAAGTCTAAAATTTCTTTGCTTAGATTCTTTTTGGAGGATATATCCAACACTGCCAAAGGAGTGTTAAAATCTCCAACAATTATGGTGCTGGAGGAAGTCAAGTTGCTCATGTATGTTAGAGTCTCTCTTATAAATTGAGGCACATTCTGGTTGGGTGCATAAATGGTGATAATTGAAATCTCATCATGTTGAGTGTTGCCATTAAAAAACATGAAGTTACCATTCTTATCTTTTCTTACTTTTCTTGTTTTAAAGCCTACTGTATCTGTGAATAAAATTGCAACACCCAATTTTTTCTGATTTCCATATGCCTGAATTATAGATGACCATCCTTTCACCCTGAGTCTATGTTTATCTTTTAAGGTAAGGTGAGATTCTTGAATGTATCAGATGTCTTCCCTGAGTTTTTTTATCCAGTTATCCAACCTGTGCCTCTTTAGAGGACAATTTAAGCCATTCACTTTAATTGAGAGTATTGATAATCCAGATAGTATTTTGGGCATCGAGTTTTTTGAAAGTCCAGTGGACATTTTTAATCCTTTTGCCACTGTGGAAGTTGGAATTTGATCAAAAGTTTCTGAGTGAGTTTACTTTGGTGGTGGAGGATTCTGCTGTTCATTATGAAGGATAGGTCTGAGAATATCCTGGTGAGCTGGTTTAGGTATAGCGAAATTCAACATGTGAATGTCATTACAGTATTTAATTTCTCCATCATAGATGAAACTCAGTTTAGCTGGATATAGAATCCTGGGTTTAAAGTTATTTTGTTTTAGGAGATTAAAGGTTGACAACCACACTCTTCTACCTTAAAAGGTTTCAGCAAAGAAAGCTGCAGTCATTCTAATCTTCTTCCTCCTGTGGATTATGATTTTCTAACATTTGGTTGCTTGCAGACTTTTCTCCATCATATTAACTGTGTTGAAGCTAAGTATAATGTGTGTATGAAAATTTTTATTTGGGTTGAGTCATGCTGGTGTTCTGAAACTGTCTGCTATCTGAATTTTAGATTCTCTTGAGATGTCTGGAAAAGTCTCTTTGATTATTTCAGGAAGTAAAGCATCTGTATCCTTCACAGCAACCTCATCGTCTTCAGATATTCCTATAAGGTGAATATTAGATCTCTTTGAATTATCCCAGAGCTCTCTGAGAGAATGATCCATTTTTGTTCTTCACTTTTTTTTCTTTCCTCTTGAGCATTTGGGAGCATTCAAAAGCTTTGTCTTCAATGTCAGATATCCTTTCTTCTGCATGCTCCATTCTGTTACTGGGACATTCTACTGTATTTCTCAGATCTTTGAGGGCTACAAGTTCTTGCCTCAGTGTGTCAAAATCTTTGGTGATTTTGTCTTTAAATTTGTTGAATTCTTGAGACATCTTTTGAAATACTCCTTAAAATTCTTATTACATATTTACCTCCAGTCTGTTGATCTTATTTGCTATCCAAATTCTGAACTCAACTTCTGACATCTCAGTCATTTGTTTATGAATGAGGTCTTGTGCTGTGTCTGCCATATCTTTCCTTGGGGGTGTTGATCTACTCAGATTATTCATGTTGCCAGAGTTTTCCCACTGATTCCACTTTATTATTGTTTTTCACCATTGCCTAGATGGGTAGGTAAAGTGAAATTGGATCAGAAGTTCCTGCAGTTGTGGTTAACCAGCCCTTTGTCAAGGATCTGGGACAGATGACTGCAGCTTTTTCCCTATAGCTTTGCAAAGGATCCATACATTATTACAATCTGAGGCTAAGGAAACCTGCTTGGCGAGGTGGGGTTAGGTGGCTCTGTCTTGCATTCAGTTGGTTTTTGTCTGATTCTAGTGGATCAGTGAGTCTGGTGAAGTCTTAGACATGGAGAAATATAAGCAGCTAAGACAACCCACCCCCCCCCATGGACAACTGGAAGAGGAAAATCAATCCTTCCCATTACCACACAACCAGGGTACCACCCGAGAGGGTCCTTGAATGATTGGCCCAGGTTAGGAGTTCCAAACCAATTGATCCAGTCAGTAGGAACTCTCAAGTGGAAGAGTTCAAAAGATCTCCAGCAACTAGATGGTGGAGGTGTACTGGCTGCTCAAATTTAGCTCGTTCCAGTGCTCTGTGGAGTCAGAAATGCCCAGCCAGTAGCAGAGTTGGACCAGGGGGCTGAGTCTCTTTCTCCACTTTGCTCCTTTTTCATGCCCAGACACTCGTGACCCTACAGGGCTGAGGTCCTGCTCCCTCCAATAAGCAGATGTGCTGGAGGTTTGCACCTGTCAGAGTCAAAGGAAGGTCACTGCCCCTGCAGTCAGGCCATTACCCTCTGTTACCAGTCGGCTAGGGGAGTTGTGGTCTTCCTACTTCAGATACTCAATAGCCACTGGCGAGTGTTCCACTTGGACTCAGTCTAATCCTGAGGGTAACAAGTCAGCAAATGCTTTTCTCCCTCAACCCCTGTGCTTTTGCCCCTCCTGCTCTGTAGCACTGATATAGAGTGCTCTATAGCACTCCCTACAGAGTGAGTTCTGGTTTCCTCTGGCAGTCCTCAGAGTTGGGGAGGTCTCTCTCCAAGATTAGATCCTGGTGGGATCGCTCTATTGTTGCTGGATCTTTGTGGGAAGTGACCTTGCACAGCTCCCAGATAACTGCTACAGTCAGGTAGTTCTGGCTGTTGGAGCAGCTCCAGGAGCATGGGGCACATGGATCCAGCAGCAGGGTGGGGGACACTGCACACAGTTCTGGGAGTGCCTGGCTCCCAGTGACTTCGGCAAGGAGAACGCTGGGCTCATGACTCTGGCCAGGTGGGGGGTGGGGCACTTGGTCCAGCAAAGGAGGGGGCACTTCTCATGAGCCTCCTCCCACAATCTCTGCAGGGGTTAGGCTTCTGGTTTGTCAGGCAAGGGGGGAAGGGTGGACTGGAAGTTCAGAATGGCAGTGAAAACGTTAGTTCAATTTTTATGCCTGGTGAGAGTGTTCAGTGTCACAACAGGGTCCCTCTGGGGAAGTAGACCCCACTTCCTACAGCTCTCACCCGTGGGGTGAGACAAGAGGTCCTCAGTTCACCGCTCACCTGTAGAAAACCTGCAGGAGCAACTGAAGAGAAAAAGAAAAAAAGCCACAATTTTCTTGGGGGAGGGCCTGGACACTTTTCCTTTGGGATGAATTTTGTACCTGAAGTTTGCTTTCTTGGAGTCGCAGCTTGCCTCAGCAGAGGTGACCTGCAGTTATCACTCTTCTCTCTGGGCTCAGCTCCCAGTCTTCAGCTTAATTGGGTACTCTCTGGACATTATCCTTCCCTCTGAATGGGAGCTTCTGTTGGAGGCTGGCTCCAGTCAGCCATCTTGCCCCTCCCCCACTTTGTATATAATCTTCAGATGGAAAAGTTCTTTAGAAATATAACACCAGATGGGCAGTGCCTGTGGCTCAGTAAGTAGGGCACTGGCCTCATGTACCAAGAGTGGTGTGTTCAAACCCAGCCCTGAACAAACTGCAACATTGTGTCAGACAAGGTTTGAGATAGGATTGGAAAGTGTTTTCTCATTTATTTTAATTCTTTACATAGTCTATTTTAAATATATTTATTATTTTTAATGATTGGGTTTTAAAAAGTAAAGTAACACACATATAAATATACACACATTATATACACACACATATATAATGAATGAAAATGTGTGTGTGTGCACATAATGTAGAAGGTGAATGAGTTTCTTATATATTCTTATGAAGACTTTACTTTCTGTACATTTATATAAAGGAATTTTTTAGCTCAAGAAAGGATGAAATAATATTTAAAATTGTTTTTTAATATTTAGCATGGTAAATAGCATCTAAGTAGGGTAGCACTTAAGAACAAAATAATAAGTTGAAAAGAAAAGTTTCAAACTGATTAAATTTTCCTAACTTTTCTGTTAAAGCAAACAATGTACTTTGGTAAACCCTACAATTGGTCAAAATACACCCCCACACCCAAATGGAAAATCACCCCTCATTGATCTGTAATTTTAATTTCTGCTGTTTTTATTGTAATCTCTCTGTTGTTTTTTAAATTATTTTATGATTTTAACTATTGAGATTTTTTTCTTCAAAAATCAAACAATAAGGCATCAAGGAGAGTATACATTATTAGAAATTATTTTCTATGCATATACTTATGTAAAGGAAAACTTTTTGTTACATCAAGGAAGAATTACATCATGTGATTTTCTCCTTTTAGGATGGTATAGAATTATGCTTAGAAGCAAGATGGAAGTTTGAAAAAAAAATTTTTAGAGTCAGTTCACTTTCCCATTTCTTCTGCACAAGGAACTCTTGTTTACCATAAAACTAACTTTAAAAAAATGCATAAAATTTCTTTCTAATGTTAGAAACTATAAAAAAATTATTTTATCTCACAAGAGTACAAGTGAATCTTTCTAAAAGTAGAATATAAACGTCTTAACACAATAACTAAGAAAATGACATGAAGGTTAAGTTAACCAGTTTGATGAAAATATTTCAAATTATATATGAAAACACTACACTGTAACCCATGATTGCATTAATGTACACAGCTATGATTTAATAAAAAAAAAGATTGTCTTTTAATCATGTCAAATGTTTTAAACATTCTGGAACATTGGGAGGCATACAGTAATGACTAGTGGGAAAATTATTATTGTTTTTAAAATTCTACCAAGTAAGGTAAAACATCTCTTTGTTAGGCTTACTAAGATTTTGTTAAAACAGCATTGTATTTAAACGCTATTAAAACTCAGCTTTTCTTGATAATGTGGCTAAGAATGGTTTAAGATTAATCTTCATTGTTTTATTAGAAATAAAGGTGATTCTAAATGGCTTTCCTAAATCTTAAACACCACACAAAAGCTTGTTTGCTTTGTTAAAATATATTACTAAAATAACACATAACATATGTGCACATATTTTAATTTAACTATATATTATTTTCAGAGACTTGCTTTATCTTTAACCCTAACAATATATTTGGAAGTATCTCCATGTTAGTAAATATAACAAAACCTATACTCATTCTTTTTTGCTTGACACATTACCACAAACTTAGACAAAAACAACAAAATTAATTTTCTTACAGTATCTATATATCATAAGTTGGGCACAGCATGTCTGAGTTATCTGCTCAGAGTACCACAAGGCTGAAATCAAGGTGCTGTCTGGCTGTGTCCTCACCTTGTGTCAAAACTAGGAGAAAACCTGCTTCCCAAGAATGTTCCTTTTATTGGTAGAATTCAGTTTCTTGGAAATGTAGAAGTGAGGTCCCTGTTTTCTTGCTAGCTGTCAGTCAGGAACTATCCTTAGCAAGAGGCTTTTCTTAAATCTTGCTTTGTGATCCCCTCAATCTCAGCAAGACAACTGCCCTTACTTCAAATCCCTCTCAGATGTCCAATTTCCTTGACTTCTTCAGTTAGAGAAAATTGCTTTTAAATAGCTTGTGTTATTAGGTCAAAGCTTACAGATAATCTCAATATCTATTTTTATTTATGTGTTCCTTGAGACGGGGTCTTACTCTGTTGCCCTAGCTAGATTGCAGTGATGCCATCATAGCTCACTTCAACTTCAAACATGTGGTCTCAAGTGATCCTCCTGCCTCATGCTTCTGAGTGGCTGGGAACACAGGCATGTGGCACCATACCTGACTAATTTTTTAATATTTTATAGAGGCGAAAGTCTTGCTATGTTGCTCAGGCTGTTCTCAAACTCCTGACCTCAAGAAATCCTCCTGGCTTAGCCATATAAAGTACTAGGCTTACAGATGTGGGCCACTTTATCAGACCAATCTCAATATCTTTAAGTCAATTCATTTGGGACTTTATTGCATGTGCTAAATTGTATGATGGAAGTACCTTGATTAGAGTTTGATTGAATAACTAGGGGTCTTAAATGTTGTGTATGGGAGAATTCTGTGTGCCATATTAGCCAAATTATTATTTAATTGAGGTAAAATTTACGTAACAAAAAATTCAATGTGTCTATCATTTTAAAGTGTACGATGCAGTGGCATTTACTTCATTCAGTGTTTTGCAAACATCACCACAAAACCAATTTATCACCCTAAAAGAAAATTTCATATCAAGAAGTAGAGGCCCCGGTTCTGCACCTATAGCTCAACCGGCTAAGGCACCAGCCATGTACACCTAAGGTGGCAGGTTCGAATCCCCAGCCCGGACCCGCCAAATAACAATGACGGCTGCAACCAAAAAATAGCCTGGCGTTGTGGCGGGCGCCTGTGGTCCCAGCTACTTGGGAGGCGGAGGCAAGAGACTCACTTGAGCCCAGGAGGTTGAGGTTGCTGTGAGCTGTATGCCACGACACTCTACCCAGGGGGACAGCTTGAGGCTCTGTCTCAAAAAAAAAAGAAGTAGAGGCCCCAAGGAGGTGAAGGAGGTCCCAAGTCAGCCTTGATGGGTTAAAATAGTGCTGACATTCTGGGTAAGTCGTTGAGAACCTGGCAGCTGAGGGCATAATGGTGGAGGGCTTGAAGAGGAAATACTCAGATTTGGAAGGGGAGGAGGAGGATGACAAGTGGGACTGTAGTCCAGCTGGCCTTCACAGCTACCAGCAAGCCCTTCTCATCTCCCTAGACAAAGTCCAGCACAGCCTGGGTCCCTGAGCACCCAGCCTCTAAAGACATGTCCTCATCCACAACACCCTTCAACAACTTCCCCTGGATTCTGCCCCTGCCCTGCCCCCTGATCCCCTCTTCCTGGGTGAGGAAGATTTCTCCCTGTCAGCCACCATTGGTTCTATCCTCAGGGAGCTAGAGACCTCCATAGATGAGACCGAGCCTCTTCAGAACCCAGTAGCTCCTGCGGGCCTCTAGAATGAATTGCCACTCTAGCCTGATCCAGTCTTCTTAGAAGCTCTGAGCTCCCAGTACATGGGGAACTCTGGCCTGGATGACTTCTTTCTGGACACTGATACATCTGCAGTGGAAAAGGAGCCTGCATTGGCCCCACTGGAGCCTCCTCATAACCTCTTCTGTGCTCCAGGGTCCTGTGAATGGAATGAATTAGATCACATCATAGAAATCATTCTTGGGTCCTAAAATTTTGATGGGTAGAGAGGAATCCTTCTACCTATCAGCCTTGGTGGGCTGGATCCCTGGATGCAACTTTGTGATTTGGGTGGGGGCTCTACTCAGTGTCTATGGCCTCCTTTCCTCCCATTTCAGGGTTCCACTAACAGTCTTGCATGTGTGTGTCTGGTTACCCCAGCCTTGTATGATGATAGGTCTTCCTGAATTAATTTATCTGTTCCAAATGCCTTAACAAGACTCTATTTCTGGGAGTCTGATTTTCCAGTTAGATGTTTCTTTTGCCTTTCCCTCCAGTTTCTGCTCCCCTTGTGACCACTGGGGCCTCAGGGAAGATAAAGAGCGCTAGGCCTGTCAAAGGATGACAGGGATATGCTGCTAGGTCATTATAGAAACCCAGGCTCTGCCTCTTGCACCTTGAGGGAGTGGGAGGGGCTGGTCTCCTTCTCCCAAGCTTAAACCCATTTCCTTGTCAGGACCCCAGGCCCGCAGCCTCCTGATTCATAACCAGGCCAGACCACATGCAATAGGGTAAAAATCAAACTGGTCCATGCTGTATTATTTAAAAGAAAGGCAGAGTTTGTGGTGGCTTTTTTTATTGTAATTTTTTTTAAATAAAAGCATTATGGAAGGAAAAAAAAATTCCATGTCTATTAAGCAATAATTTCTCATCACTCCTTCCCCACAGCCCCAGCAAACCATTAACCTGTATTCTATATCAATGGATTTTCCTATTTTTAATATTTTGTATAAATAGAATCCTGCACTATATGACTGTTCATGTCTGATTTCTTTCATTTAACATAATGTTTTCAAGGTTCACCCATGTTGTAGCATGTATTAACATTTCATTCCTTTTTTAAAATTTTTATTTATTTATTTATTTAATTTATTTTTTATTACACCATAATTGTGTACATTAATTCTATCATAGGATACAGTGTGTTGCCTCCATATGCAGTTTGGAAAACTCTCATCTAACTGGCTAACATAGCCATCATGTCTTTCTCATAATTGTTGTGTTAAGACATTTATATTCAACCTTTAGACAAATTCACATGTACCCTAATAGGATAAATTATAGGCATGGTCCCCACAATATCATTCTCTTCAGCCATGCTCTCCCCTCCTTTCCCCCCTCCCCTTTCCTCGTAGTCTAGGGCTCCATTTGGATTGTAGCTTTCCTAAGATAGCTAACAATTAGTTTCATAATAGTGTTGAGTACATTGGATACTTTTTCTTCCATTCTTGAGATACTTTGCTAAGAAGGACATTTTCCAGCTCCATCCATGTAAACGTGAAGGAGGCAAGGTCTCCATCTTTCTTTGTGGCTGTGTAGTATTCCATGGTGTACATATACCACAATTTATTGATCCATTCATGGGTCAATGGGCATTTGGGCTTCTTCCATGACCTAGCGATTGTGAATTGGGCTGCAATGAACATTCTGGTACAGATATCTGTATTATAGCATGACTTTTGGTCTTCTCGATATATACCTAACAGAGGAATTACAGGATCAAATGGTAGATCTATATTTAGATCTCTGAGTGTTCCCCATATAATTTTCCAAAAGGGACGTATTAGTTTGCATTCCCACCAGCAGTGTAGTAGTGTTCCCTTTTCTCCACAACCCTGCCAGCATCTGCGATTTTGGGATTTTGTGATATGGGCTAATCTAACTGGTGTTAGATGATATCTCAGAGTGGTTTTGATTTGCATTTCTCTGATGATTAAGGATGG
>CAUYTI010103547.1:0-63666 GCA_963575145.1 Galago senegalensis | reverse complement strand
AAAAAAAAAAAAAAAAAAATGTCCTTTTTTTTTTTTTTTGAGACAGAGTCTCAAGTTGTCCCCCTGGGTAGAGTACCCTGGCGTCACAGCTCATAGCAACCTCAAACTCTTGGGTTTAAGTGATTCTCTTGCCTCAGTCTCCCAAGTAGCTGGGACTATAGCTGCCCACCAAAATGCCCAGCTATGTTTTGGTTGTAGCTGTCATTGTTGTTTGGCAGGCCTGGGCTGGATTAGAACCCGTCAGCTCTGGTGTATGTGGCTGGCGCCTAGCTGCTTGCACCAATCTCAGGCTGGTCTTAAACTCCTGGTCTCAAGCAATCCTCTTGCTTCAGCCTCCCAAGTGCTAGGATTATAGACATGAGCCACTGCTCCCAACCAATTACATGTTAACATGAATCAATTAAAATGTACTCATTAATATCTATGTGGCAAAATGGGAAATATACAAAAAGCATACTACAAGAAAAAGTACTTATATAGCTGAGCTGTGAGATACATTAGCCACTTTGCATTAAATACCATTTTCATTTGAAAGAGTGACTAAAAGACAAACAAATATGCAAAAAGGGGGGGGGAACTATTTTTCCTTTCTGTCATGGACCTATAGTCAGCATCTCAGACTTCCTCCCTTTCTTCCTATTCTACAAGAACTACTTGCCTACTGGCTCCACATCCTTCCCCTCCCTATGCTCCAACTGCCTCAGAGGATATTTCTATATGCAAAAACCTGAAGGTCACAATGCCATGGGGGAAAACTGCAAGTTGAGTCTAACTGAAGTTGGGGGGCAGAGAGGGTGGTCTGATAAGAGCAAGTAGCTGAATTATACCAGGTTGTGAGGCCACAGCAGAGGCTTTTCCTGTGGTCAGTTTGTTTGGCCCCCTGTTATCAGGAATATTATTAACTGACGAGGGAGGTAATAAGAGTAAATAAGATAACTTATGGGAGCTGTCAACAAGTGCACTGGCAGATGTTACTAAAGCCGGTGTTAAATGGAGCATGGTGGACAGCATAATCCTTGTTTATAAAGTTAGATGGACTTTGAATAATAATGTGCACATCATTTGAATCATATGTGCATGAAATCAAGCATGGTAAATATACAGGAAAAAGTGTTAAGCTGAGATACACAGAAGAGTTTTGATTAAGTTTCTAGAGCTTACGGTTGTTGCTGATGTTGCAAATACAAATAGCATTCTTGAACTATAATCAATCGGACGAGACAGAAGGAGATACTGGACTCTGGAAAAAAATTTAATTACATTTATTTAATTTAGTGATAGAGTACCAAAACAAAAGACTTATGTTTTTGTCCACAGAAAGTCATTAGACATCCCAATGAAGGCTGGAAGTATTATGGGTCAATGACATTTTTGCTTTCCTCTTTAAAGGAGGAAAATAAACACAATAAAACCAGGTCTCTAAAAAATAACAATAATAATAATAATAAAACAGGTCTCAGCCTCCTCATCTATGATAGAGCTAGGTAATCTGTGATCATTTAAATTCTCCTTATTTAATAAATTAACACAAACCATAGCATAAAACCTTTGTATACTTCACATATGAAATTTTGTGTTTTAGTACTCAGGGCCTTGTTAATGACATGTTTCAACCTCTAGAGTCAGGGCAGGGTGCCTCTCTCAGGAAAGGGCAAAATGGGTCAGGTGGATTTGAGAAGTGGTAGGGTGGAGCTCTCAGTGGAATAAGGCAGAAGTTATCAACTTTGCATGAAGTACCCTTTTAGGATTTTCTCTCCCCCAACCCTCACTTTGAATTGCTTCCCTCTGAGACTCTCCCTGTGGCTAATTCAGTTAGACACTCCAGGAGATTCCTCTTGCTTAAACAAAGGAGGCCCTGCCCTTAAAAGACTAAAAAAGGCCAGGGTTTGGAGTCCAGAGGGAAGGAGGGCATGCAGTAAAGTTAGGCCTGCTCTGCTCCAAAACAGGAGACACTTTTTTCAGGGCTGAGGGCCTCCTAGGCCTCTTGACCTACTTTTGGTCCAGGCCAGGAATGGTAGAAATCTGGCATGTGTGCTACCACACCCACTCTGTGCCTATGCCAAGCAATATTTATGGCTTACCACATTCTTTCTGACTTGGGCTCAGATACAGTCTTCTCAAGTCAGCAAGTCGTGACCAATTAAGACTCAGTCATAGGTTACCAGGGCAAAAGGAATCTGGTGGCCCGTATCTGAACCACCTCAGCTTACCAGGGTGAGAGAACACAAAAGGACTTAGGGCCAAAGTTCTAGCTAGAATTTTCCTATGCTTGAGATGCACTTTCTGCTTAAGATGTCCTAGGAATCCCCAACATTTATAAGAGCTCACTGAGGGTTCAGAAATTCTGGGTCTTAGAAAAAATCAGAGACAACCACTGGAGATACTCACATCCATGTATTAATGAATTGATTCTTTTCAGAGACTCTGACCCAAGTTATATTAAGAAAGCCTTTTAAAAATAAACCACTGAAAAATTTATTGGTAAGATTCCTACTAGGCATCAAGATACAGGCAAAAAATAAGGAAATGAATACCTCTGTAGCGCTTCATCTTCTTGAAGTTCAAACAATTCTGATGGATTCTTTGAAAAAGTAGGAAGATAGGTCAAAAACTAAAGAAAGTTTGACAGTAAAAACTTTGATCTTATGAAGATCTATTAGATAAAACCCCAATATACAAAATTCTGTTTATATTGAAAAACTACAATGCAAGTAATTATGAAAAGAGTTTGCTTGAGTGATGGGTTTACTCACATTCATCCACTTAACATTCACTGAGCACTTTACTATGTGATCGGCATGATTTTAAGCACATGGGTTGCCTGAATAAACAAAACGAATATTCTTGTCCTCCTAGAGCTTATATTCATTGGACGTTTTTTTTTTTTTTGAGACACAGTCTTGCTATGTCACCCTAGGTAGAGGGCAGTGGTGTCACAGCTCACAACAACCTCAAACTCTTAGGCTTAAGTGATTATCTTGTCTCAGCCTCCCAAGTAGCTAGGACTACAGGCGCACACAACTTCTGGCTATTTTTCGGTTATAGTTGTCATTGTTATTTGGCAGGCCTGGGCTGGGTTTGAACCCACCAGCTCCAGTGTATGTAACCGGCACCCTAACTGCTGAGCTACAGGCACCAAGCCCATTGGACAATTTTTAAAAGAAATGGACTCCATGAATTTTAAATGAGTCATTCATTAATTCATTATATATTTATTGGGACTTACAAAGTATTGTGAGCTTCATGCTATGAATAGATGCAGTTCCTGGCCTCAAGGAAATTTAGTTTGTACTTTGAATTTATGTGTAAGTTATAACAGCTATAAATAATGTTTTGTTTTTGAGACAGAGTCTCAAGTTGTCACCCTGGGTAGAGTGCCGTGGCATCATAGCTCATAGCAACCTCCAACTTGGGCTCAAGTGATCCTTTTGCCTTAGTTTTTCTATTTATAGTAGAGATGGGGGTCTAGCTTTTGCTGAGACTGGTTTCAAACTTGTGACCTTAAGTAATCCACCAGCCTTGGCCTCCCAGAGTGCTAGGATTATAGGCTTGAGCCACCGTGCCTGGCCTAAATACTGGTTTTGAGCAGTCAACCACAGATTGTATCTGGCCTAGACATGCTTCTAACTCGTGTATTCAACAGGAGATATTCTTGGTCACAACTACTTACTTCACCAGGTTTTGTTGAAGGGCATAGCCATTTTTCCAGCAACATGTCCCAGACTTTTTCCAAATTGATTTCATTGACTTCAGCTATTTCTTTAGCTGCTGCATGAATATCTAAGGTATTCCGGACAAAAAAAATTTTTTTAAAAACCTTAAGTTTTTAGTATCAGAAAGGGGAGAATCAAAATGATAGTTCTTTTTGAACCAAAAAAATAAAAACAAAAACACACAAACAAACAGAAAAAAGACAAACCAAAAGGAAGTTTATCCTCACCGGGATAATCTTTGCCAGATGCATTCTGAATTCTTTGGCTGATGCTAGGATGTTCATACAGACTGACAATGAGATGTGCTGGCTTTCCTATCACTCTTAAATACTCCTCCGTGTTCAGTTTGTGGGCTATGAGCACAGCTTCTGTCCCAGATCGCCGGTACTGGATATGGAGTTTCTTCAACAAAGCCTCAGCTTTTTGACGCTTTTCATCCTTTTGAAATGTTTCAAGCAAAAAGAGAACCTTATTTTATATATCTCACTTCAGACTAAAAATCCAACTTTACCAATCATGGTCTCACCCTTCCTTAACTATGTCCTAAAGCATCCACACAAAGCCTTGGTCTTCTGCCTCCATTTGAAGCACCAAGGAAAGAAAAAGCAGCTTAAGCAAGCACTGTGGGAGGCTGAGGTAGGAGGAACACTTGACACCAGCCTTGGCAACATAGAATGAGCCCACCTCTACAAAAAGTAAAAAAACTAGATGGGCATAGTAGTGCATGCCTATAGTCTCAGCTACGTGGGAGGCTGAGATGGGACGATCACTTGAGGCCAGAAGTTTAAGGCTACAGTGAGCTAAATTTGTACCACAACATTAAAGCCTAGGCAACAGAGTGAGACGCTGTCTCTAAACAAAAACCAAAAACCAAACAAACTGCTAAGCACAGTGGCTCACACCTGTAATCATAGCACTCTGGGAGGCTGAGGCAGGCAGATTGCCTGAGCTCACAAGTTTGAGATCAGCCTGAGCCAGAGAGAGATGTGTCTCTAAAAATAGCCACGTGTTGTGGCAGGCGCCTGTAGTCACAGCTACTTGGGAGGCTGAAGCAAGAGAATCAATCGCTTAAGCCCAAGAGTTTGAGGTTGCTGTGAGGTGTGACACCATGGCACGCTACCAAGGGTGACAAAATAACACTCTGTCTCAAAATAAACAAAATAAAAATAATAAATAAATAAAATAAAATAAAAATAAATAAATAAAAATGAAATAAACTCAGACACACCTGTGATGGGATATTCCCTAGCCATCTTTCTGCTAAATAAAGGCAGAATTTCAAAGCAGACATCTTGAAGGAACCTAAAAAGTTAAAAAAAAGATTTATAAGTAAATCTGTTTTTCTTTTTGGGGGGTAGTAGCCATCTTTTTGATGGCTAGGAATATAAGTAAGTCTTAACTCTTACAGGAAAACATATTTTATTTAAATTAAGAAGTTTTATTTTAATTATAAAAATGCATAGTCATAGTAAAAAAAAAAATTTAAACAGAACAGGACACAAAGTAGATTTTAAAAGCCCACAGAGGCCCTCATCGGTTTCCATTTTTTGGATTCCTATATTTCTTCCAGAAGATTTCTCAGAGAGAGAGAGAGTGTGTGCACACATGTGCATACATGTACACATGCACACTTTAACCCAAATGGGATAATACCATACATGTGCTAGTATGATTTGCTGTTCTCACTTTATATCCTGGACATCTTTCAAAATCAGCTACATAGTATTCCATTCTAAGAATCTGTCCCATTTTTAAAAACTAATTCTTTACTGATAAGCCTTTTTGTATTTTTTTTTTTTTTAAACAGAGTCTCACTATGTTGCCCTGGGTAGAGTGCCATGGCCTCACAGCTCACAGCAACCTCCAATTCTTGGGCTCAAGTGATTCTCTTGCCTTAGCCTCCCAAGTAGCTGGGACTACAGTGCCCACCATAATGCCTGGCTATTTGTTGTTGTTGTAGTTGTCATTGTTTAGCAGGCCTGGCACAGGTTTGAACCCGCCAGCCTAAACCACTAAGCCAAGGTCGCCAAGCCTGATTTTTTTTTTTTTTTTAAAAAGAGTTATTTCCCAGGGCGACAGCTTGAGTCTCTGTCTCAAAAAAAGTTATTTTCAGGTGGTGCCTGTGGCTCAGTGGGCCCCATATACTGAGGGTGGAGCGTCTGAACCGGCCCTGGCCAAACTGCAACAACAAAAAAAATAGCCAGGTGTTCTGGTGGGCACATGTAGCCTCAGCTACTTGGGAGGCTGAGGCAAGAGAATCGCTTGAACCCTCGAGGTTGAGGTTGCTGTGAGCCTTGACGCCATGGCACTCTACCAAGGGCAATAAAGTGAAAAAAAAGTAAAAAAAAAAAAAAGTTATTTTCAAACTTGTGTTACAACTGAAAATATGGCAATAAGTGCCTGTGTTTGTATATTTATTTGGTTACATAAGCTGTCTAAGGATCTATCACTGAAAGTACAACTGGATGTTAGAAAGTAACACGTCACCCTATAATCCCACCACCAAGCTGGGGAGTGCTCGTATCCACATACCCTAACCAGACTGCAGGGAATCCTTTAGCAACACCACAAGTAAGAAAGCGGTACACACATTTTAAAACTCTTGCATTCCTCCTCCTTAAAGACATAAAGAAGTAAGTTTATTTTACTATAATGTTAAAGGAAATATCTTTACCTTCAGGGATATCCTGGGCAAGGCTGATGGCAATAGCCACCGCCCACTCTGGGTTGACTATCGACAGTAAGTAGGATTCGATGGTCTGAGTGATCTTAGTTACTTCCTTGTTAATCAGTGTTGAGGATTTAGCTTGTGTTAACTTAAAGAGCTTCGGTTTCAGTTTTTTCTCAAAAACATGTTTGGCTGTAGACACGTACAGAGTGTCTAGAGAGAACTTCAAAGAAAGGAAAGTTATGGCTCATTTATATGTTCACTTTTAAGATTTTGTGTGAAAGTAGCATAACAGTCTTTTACACAGGGTCAGAATTAATTGTAGGATAAAAAAATGTCTTACAAAATTTTAACCCATTACCTTCATTAATTTAGAAATTAAGAGCAATGTTGGGAAGGATTCTTCACTGAGTTCTGTAGCTAGAAAGAAAATAAGGAGAGTATAATATGCTTAGGAAAAAATATTTGGCTATTCAGTAAAATTCACAAAAAAGTTAATAAACATACAGAGAATTTTCCAGAAGTTCTGTGCTGTGCCAAAGAATATTAGGTGAAAAGGCAGTCTAGTTTGGGCAGCTGATGGCAAAGTTATTACATGTTCCAACATATACTGATATTCTAGGTCCACTGGAGGAGAAATTCTTCTGTATGACTTCAAATGTTTCAGAATATTCAATGCCTATATTAAAATAAAAAAAATGTTTCCTGTAAGAATAACCCAATCCTAGGCTGTCATAAAATCCTTTTTTTTTTCTTTTGAGACAGAGCCTCCCTGTGTCACCCTGGGTAGAGTGCCATTGAGTCATAGCTCACAGCAACCTCAAACTCCTGGGCTCAAGCGATTCTCCTGCCTCTGCCTCCCAAATAGTTGGGACCACAGGTGCCTGCCATAATGCCCAGCTATATTTTGTCACAGTTGTCGTTGTTTAGCTGGCCCGGGCCGGGTTTGAATCCACTAGCCTCGGTGCATGTGGCTGGTGCCCTAACCACTGTGCTGTGGGTACCGAGCCCTTTTTTTTTTTTGAAACAGAGTCTATGTCGCCCTTGGTAGAGTGCTGTGGCATCACACCTTACAACAACCACAAACTCTGAGGCTTAAGCAATTCTCTTGCCTTCCAAGTAGCTGGGACTACAGGAACCCACCACAATGCCTGGTTATTTTCTGGTTGTTGTCATTGTTGTTTAGCAGGCCTGGGCCAAGTTCAAACCTACCAACCCCAGTGCATGTGGCCAGCACCCTAACCACTGACATATAAGCACCAAGCCTGTTATAAAATCTATCTCTAAACCATTAAAGGTTTCTATTTCTGACATAGTCTTATTCTCATAAAGATGATTAAAATCTTTTCTTAGCCAGGCGTGGTGGCTGGCACCTGTAATCTTAGCACTTGGGGGGCCAACCCAGGCAGATACCTTTAGCTCAGGTATTCAAGATCAGCCTGAGAAAGAGTGAGACCTTGTCTTTACTAAAAATAGGAAAAAATTAGCCAGGCATTGTGGCAGGCGCCTGTAGTCCCAGGTAATTGGGAGGCTCAGGCAGAAAGATCACTTGAGCCCAAGAGTCTGAGGTTGCTGTAAGCTAGGCTGATGCCATGGCACTCTGTCCCGGGACTACAGAATGAAACCCTGTCTCAAAAAAACAAACAAAAAAAAAACACAGAACCAAACCAAACCAACCCTTTTCTAATCTCCCCTTATGTTATTCTTCTAAACCATAATTTATATAATCATTAAGGAAATTACACTGGGCAAAACCAATCCTATCCTGTTGATAACATGTTTTGCAAACTAGAGTTTGGCATTTTTCTACATGTTCTTCAAACAGTTTGAGATGTATTTCAAAAATACTTGATTAAGGCCAGGCGTGGTGGCTCACCTATAATCCTAGCACTCTGGCAGACCACAGCATGTGGATAGCTTGAGCTCACGAGTTCGAGACCACCCTGAGTGAGGCCCTGTCCCTACTAAAAATAGAAAAACGGAGGCAAGAGGATCGCTTGAGCCCAAGAGTTGAAGGTTGTTGTGAGCTATGATGCCACAGTACTCTACCCAGGGCAACAGCTTGAGACTGTCTCAAAAAAAAAAAAAGAAACAAAAAAAAAAGTTGATTAAATGAGAGAAAGTAGGTCTAAAAGTCATTCTCCACATCTTTTATCCCCCTTATGTTTTATATTTGTGGGCTTACATAACTTTTGAATCAATCCATTTTCTTTTAATTTCTAAGATCCAATTAAAAAATATAAAAGCTACTATGACCAAAATTCAGAAATGACTAACAAGTACTGAGAAGTTTTCAAAAAGGGTATTTTTCCTTTTTTATTTTTTGAGACAGAGTCTCACTTTGCCACCCTTGATAAAGTGCCCGGGCATCACAGCTCACAACAACCTCAAACTCTTGGGCTCAAGAAATTCTCTTGACTCAGCCTCCTGAGAAACTAGGTGTACAGGTATCTGTCACAACACCTGGCTGTTTTTAGAGATGGGATCTCTCTCTTGCTCAGGTTCGTCTCGAACCTGTGAGCTCAGGCAATCTACCCACGTTGGCCTTCCAGAGTGCTAGGATTACAGGCATGAGCCACTGCACCTGGCAAAAAGCATATGTTATTTTAAAAAATCTGGGGGAAAATACTTTATTTACTTTGAACAAGTTCTGGACCTGTCCTACTAATACACAAAGCTACAAAAACAACAATAATGACAACAAAAAACACACAAAACTGAATCTACCTCTGAGCCCCATGTCCTTTTCTTCTTGCTAGGTGACAAATAATATTGCCTTACTTCTGGCTCAGCGCCCATAGCTCAGTGGTTAGGGTACTGGCCACACATATAGGAGCTGGTGGGTTCGAACCTGGCCTAGGCCTGCTAAACAACAATGACAACTACAACAACAATAACGACAACAACAAAAGAAAAACAGCCAGGTGTAGTGGCTCACACCTGTAATCCCAGCACTGTGGGAGGCTAAGGTGTGAGGATTGCTTGAGCTCAGGAGTTCGAGGCTTGTCTGAGTGAGAGTGAGACACTGACTCCTGAAAAAAACTGAAAAACCCAGCTGGGTGTTGTGAGTGCCTGTAATCCCAGTGGCTTTGGAGGCTCTGCTCAGGGCATAGGGTAGAACTTTGTCTCAACAACAATAACAAAAATAAATAAAAAACTCGGCATTATGCATGGCGCCTGTAGCCCCAGCTACTTGGGAGGTTGAGGCAAGAGAATAGCTTATGCCCAAGGGTTTCAGGTTTGCTATGAGCTGTGACGCCATGGCACTCTATGTAGGGCAACATAGTGAGACTCTGTCTCAAAAAAAAAAGTATGTATATATATATATATACGTATTTTGCCTTACTTCTTGACAATTAGTCCTCTACTAACTTCCTACTCTTGGGTAGTAAGTGAAATGGTTTAAATCATTTCAATATAGTAAAATTAGGATGAAGATAAATAAATGATAAACATAGGTAGCATAAACATGTTTTTACTTCTATGTTCCTTTTAAAGAAATAGATCTAGAATAAAGTAAAGAGTTTAAAGAGTGCTTAGGCGGGGCATGATGGCTCATGCCTATAATCCTAGCACTATGGGAGGATGAGGCAGGTGAATTGCTCGAGTTAAGGAGTTTGAGACCAGTCTTAGCAAGAGGAACACCCCATCTCTACTAAAAATATAAAAATTAGTCAGGTGTGGTGGTGCACACCTGTAGCCCCAGCTACTTGGGAGGCTGAGGCAAGGGGATCGCTTGAACCCAGGAGTTTGAGGTTGCTGTGAGCTATGATGCCACGGCATTCTTCCCAGGATGTCAGAATGAGACTCTGTTTAAAAAAAAAACAACAAAAAAAGAGAGAGAGAGAGGGAGGGCTCAAAGTATAATACAGAAAGACACTGGACAACTATAAGATGAATTATCCAAATAAAAATAGAAAGATGATTGTTAAATCTTTCTTAATTTGTTATACCTGATTAATATTAATATTGGTTATCTTTTCGTCAGCTCTTTCTATAACTTTCAGGACAACTTCAATCATTTCATAGTCATAGGGATCCAACTGTACAGAAACAAAACATATCCAACCTTTAGATGACATTGCCATGCTGATACTTTTACTCAATTATGTTCATCAGTATGATTACAAACATAAAATCTCAGTATATTACAATGTTAAGTTAGATTAATTACACTTTTAAAAGTAGGCTGAAATTTTTTAACTTCTAAAATGCACTGTTAGCATAAATATAAGTGCCTGTTAGCATAAATATAAATGCTTAAAATGTTTCAAAAGCTATTAAAAGAAGCTAGAGAATATTGTTTTAATAAAGATGCTCTTAAAATACTAAAGATATAAAAAGTATAAACATATGATGAAAATTTCATGATTTTATAGGATTTTGGAATTAAAGTTTTATTTCTTCTACTTAGGATAGGAAAATCAGAACAAGAAGAAATTGACCTTTTTTGGGAAATGACACAACTAAAATCACAGGCCTCCAAGTAAGTTTCTCAAAGGATTTCATTTTAGCTCTTCCTATATACTATAATAGAAAAATTAATGGGGTGGTATCTATACATGTATTTGTAAGAAAAAAAAAAAGGAAGTATTCTCTTTGCCCTGTTTCTGCTAACACACCATTTTTTCCTGTTTTTTAAATGTCAACTAAAGTCACATGAAAACAACATTTAACAAAGTAGGAAGATGAACTACTGTACACCTAGAAAATTTGAGCAAGTCTATGTAATTTTTGGCTGAATTAGTCAAAATATAAAACTGAAATATTTCTTACAGTCTTACAATCTTATTTCTCCTGTTACATACTTTTATTTCCCCATCAAACTACCCCCTTGACCTAAAAATTCTAATTCTCAGATCTCCTAAAAATAAAAATCAAATAAAAGTATAAAATGTGTGAAGATATTCATTGCTAATAATTTATAATAATAAAATTTAGGGCCCAGTGGTATATGCCTATAATTCCAGCAACACAGGAGGCTGAGGCAGGAGGATGGCTTGCACCCAGGAGCTCAATAACAGCATGGCCAAAATAGTAGGACCTCATCTCAAAACATTTTTTAAAAATTAAAAAAATAAAGAATGAAAATTGACTTGGTGCCTGTGGCTCAAGTGGCTAAGGCATCAGCCACATACACCTAACGTGGCAGGTTCGAATCCAGCCTGGGCCCGCCAAAACAACAATGATGGCTGCAACCAAAAAATAGCCAGGCATTGTGGTGGGCGCCTGTGGTCCCAGCTACTTGGGAGGCTGAGGCAGGAGACTCACTTGAGCCTAGGAGTTGGAGATTGCTGTGAGCTATGATGCTATGACCCAGGGGGACAGCTTGACGCTCTGTCTCAAAAAAAAAGAATTAAAATTTACACAACAGGACGGCACCTATGGCTCAAAGGAGTAGGGCATTGGCCTCATATACTGGAGGTGGTGAATTTAAACCCAGCCCCCAGCAAAAACCTGCAATAAATAAATAAATAAATAATAAGATTTACAAACAATGTAAATTACCACCCATAAAAGGCTGGTTAAATACAGTCCATTTTATTCATATAGTAGAATAATAAATAGGTATCTGTCAAAAAAATGAAACAGATGGGGCACCTGTAGCTCAGGGGCTGATGGGTTCGAACCTGGCCAGGGCCTGCTAAACAAAATGAAACAAAAAAATAGCCAGGCATGGTGGCAGGCACCTGTAGTCCTAGCTACTTGAGAGGCTGAGGCAAGAGAATCACTTAAGCCCAAGAGTGTGAGCTATGCCATAGCACTCTACCGAGGGTGACAAAATAAGACTGTGGCTAAAAAAAAAAAAAAAAAAAAAAAAGACACAGATGTACAGGTATTGACATGTAAGAGGTAAGAGAATAGTACAGTTAGTGTACAACACTCACTATACCAAACTATTAACATTTTTATCTCCAGGGAACGGGGTTATAGAGAAATTCCCTTTTTTGATTTATTTATTCCTTTCTTTCTAGTTTAATTTTTTTTTTTTCAAAGAATGTGTACTGTTTTCAAAAATTTGGGAAAAAGTGCTAGGTCTATGTTTTTAAAATATAAGACAGGAAAATTGCCATATTAAATTGTATTAAAACATAGAAATCTAGAATTGATTCAAAATGAAAAGTTCATAAAAATATAGAACATATATATCCAATTTGTGACTATATATCTAGTAAATTAAAAGTGAAAGGGACGTTTCAGATGCCCTGATATATTCATTTCACCATTCATCTACCTGATGTAGTATTCCACTAAGACTGATGACCAAATCTTTCGTGGTTGTCAGTAAAGGAACCATTTCGAGGATTTTGGCCAGGAGTTTGGAACGATGTTGCTTTGTACACTCTGGACTTGCATCTCTCTGGCTTTGGCTGGCATTGCTGTTGTGGAGCAGTGTTTCAATGAATAGCTGAAGAGCTGCATCACAGTCCAACTGAAATGTGCTAAAAGAAGTATTCAATTACACACTGATCTCCCTAAAGGCATACATTTCCATGTAGAGTTTCTGACAAAAAACTTAGGAGCATGTTCCCATCATTAAAATTTAACCATATCCATACAAAGGAATATCATAGAATTCAACAAAGATGACAAAGGTATGTACTAACCTTGGAATACATACTGTTAACTACATGACATACTATAATAAGATGGTATGTAAATTATAAGTTTGCTTTAAATAAATTTTATATTGGCTCAGGGCCCGTAGCACAGTGGTTATGAGGCCAGCCACATACACCCAAGTTGGCAGGTTCAAACCCAGTCCGGGCCAGCTAAAACAATTACAACTGCAACAGAAATATAGCTGGGTGTAGGGGCAGGCACCTGTAGTCCCAAATACTTGGAAGGCTGAGGCAAGAGAATCACTTATGCCCAAGAATTTGAGATTACTGTGAGCTGTGATGCCATAGCACTCTACCCAGGGCGATATAGTGAGACTCTGTTGCAAATAAATAAATGAATGAATAAATTTTATAAAGTGCACGTTAGCATATGTACAGGAAGAAAAGGACAGCATAACCAAAATTCTTTGCAGTCGTCATTGTTGTTTGAGGGGCCTGGGCTGGATTCAAACCCACCAGCTCTGGTGTATGTTGCTGGCACCTTAGCTACTTGCACTATAGGCGCTGAGCTGGATTTTAGGACCTTCTATCGCAAAACCCCAATTCACAATCAAGAAAGACAGAAGCCCAGAGAAAAACTGTCGCTGTGACCTACAAGGCTCACCTGGGCCCAGGCAGAGGTGTGAATCAGGGTCTCTCTCCTTATAGGGAACTGAGGACACTCGAGCCAGAGCACTCCCTGAGATGGAGCTGTCCTGAGCACTGCAGGGTGCTAAGCAGTGTCTCTACCTCCATTCACCCCATCAGGAAGCATTTCCAAATCCTGACAACTGCAAATGTCCCCAGACACTGCCAAGAGTCCCTTAGGAGACAGCATCCTACTCCTTTGAGCCATAGGCGCTGCCCGCCCCTGCCCTTCTTGAGGTGAACATTCCTGACCCCTCTAAGAACTGTCTTAGCTCCCAACACTTCCACAAAGCCTTGGCCACCTGGTCTTCTGGGCCCTAAGAGCTCTTCCTCCCTCTCACCTCTGTACCCACCAGGGAGCCTGGTCCACTAAGAATAGGCAACCCTACCCAGAGTATCCCCAGCAGCGGTCTTTCCAAATGACAGGCTGTGTGGGCCCAGCTCTAAGGTGAAATACACACTGGATGTCCAAGATTTAGTCCCCAAAAAGGGGGGGGAGAGTAAAATATGAATTTTTTTTTTGAGACAGTTTCACTCTGTCACCATCAGTAGAGTGCCATGGCACCATAGTTCACAGCAACCTCAAATTCTTGAGCTCAAGGAATCCTCTTGCCTTGGCCTTCCAAGTAGCTGGGACTACAGGTGCCCACCACAAAACCCAGCTATTTTTAGAGACAAAGTCTTACTCTGGCTCAAGCTGATCTCTAACCTATGATTTCAGACAATCAACCCGCCTCAACCTCCCAGACACTAAGATTACAGGCATGAGCCACCATGCCCGGCCTAAAATATGTATCTTATTAGTGGTTTTTATAATGATTGTATGTTGAAATGATAAAATTGGGGGTACAATGAATTCAATGAAATACACTATTAAAATTAATTTCACATGTATGCACCACACGTTTCTATGTGAAAGTTTATTTAATGAGATGTATTTTTAAAGGCTCGGCGCCTATAGCTCAACCAGCTAAGGCGCCAACCACGTACACCTAAGGTGGCAGGTTCGAATCCTCAGCCCGGGCCCACCAAACAACAATGACGGCTGCAACCAAAAAAAATAGCCGGGCGTTGTGGCGGGCGCCTGTGGTCCCAGCTACTTGGGAGTCGGAGGCAAGAGACTCGCTTGAGCCCAGGAGTTGGAGGTTGCTGTGAGCTGTGATGCCATAGCACTCTACCCAGGGGGACAGCTTGAGGCTCTGTCTCAAAAAAAAAAAAAAATTAATTTCACCTGTATCTATTTTTTTAACATGGCAACTAGAAAATGCAGAATTACACATGGGGCTCACTTTGTGTCTTCACTGGACATCACTGCCAGCACATGCACTCTCAGGTTTTCTTCTGAGGCTTTGTAGTTGTAGCTCACACCTTTTCATCTCTGACCGTATGGGGTAAACTTTTGGCTATAGTGTGAAGTAGGAGTCCACTTCATCACTAGACACTTGGGTAGTGTTCGGGTGAGTGCCCCTGTAGCACCTTCCCCAGTGTACTGGCAGATTTTGTGGCTCTCTAGGATACTCCAGGCCACCCATGTCTGCTGCTGGGAAGAACAGGTTATAACCCCCCTCCCATCGCTGTCTACACAGAGAAAACTCTCATGAAGCTGGTAGAGAGAGGTAGAACACTACAGCTGTGCCACCCTTCCAGCCCCCAGTCCCACATCACAGGCATTCCTAGAAAATCCAGCTGCACTCCCAAATTGCCCCTTGTGGTGACAGCACTCTCCTTGGAGAGTTAAGGGCACGCACTCACATCTTTATCCACCTGGGGGATACCTGAGCAGGGGCTGCAATCATCAGCAAGACTGCTGGGCAGCCAACAGGCTCCATGTCCACACTTAGAACCTGGTCACTGCCTCCTAAGAGACAGCTCACCTAGCCCTTACCCTTACCCTTACCCTACTGGGGAGACCAGGAAAGGGAAGGAGCTCACTTTCAAACTTGCAGGTCCAACTGGTAGGAGGGGCTCTAGGTAAGAGAAGTGACTGTGGGTGTTCTCACAAGTTCTGGCAGCTCTTAGATAACAGCAATGGGACAAGGAGAGATAGGACAGCTCTGGAGGCCTCTGGCCATGGGGAACTCCAGAGTCTAGCCTAGCAAGAAGTGACCTTGCAAGGCACAAGAGACAGAGGAGTTAGAATTGTGGTCAGCCAGGGCCACACTGCTCCATGGCGTACAGACATGGAGGTCCTACCAGCTGTACTGATGGGTCCCTCCAAGGGACTCAGTGGCTGAAGCTGGGTTGATAGTACCTATGTGGGACCCTGCCTAACTCAGGGTGGAGGAGGAAGAGGCACAGAGAGATGAAGACAGTGACCCAGATGCACCAATAATTCCCTGAAATATAGACCCTGTGCCCACAAAGAGCAGCCTGAGCACACTCAGAAGCCCATTCTCACCCAGGTCACCCCTCCCCACCCCAACTCTGCCGTGCATCCTGACAAAGTGTTTCCATGCTATGTCCCCAGGGCTGGCTAGTCAAGTGGTCTACATGGTGCTGCACTGAAATTCTGGAACTCTGCAAGGGTCTGGGGAAAAAGATGGGGCTGGTAAAATTGGAAACAACCCAAATGCACATCAACAGATGAGTGGACAAAACACACATTGGAATATGATTCAGCCATGAAAAGGAAAGAAGCTACAAAGACATTGGCTACAATGTGGATGGACCTTGAGGACATCATGCTCAGTGAGAGAAGTGGACACAAAAGGACACATAGTGTGAGATTCCATTTGTGTGAAATGTCCAGAACAGGCAGATCCACAGGAATAGGAAGTGAATCATGGATGCCTGGGGCTGGGGGGAAAGAATGAGGGGGTAGACAGGGTACCTGTACCTCACTGCTTAGGGTGCTGGCCACATGCTCTGGGGCTGGTGGGTTTGAATCCAGCCCAGACCTGCTAAACAGAAAAAAAACAATAGCCGGGCATTGTGGCAAGCACCTGTAGTCCCAGCTACTAGGGAGGCTGAGGCAAGAGGATTGCTTGAGTCCAAGAGTTTGAGGTTGCTGTGAGCTATGATGCCACAGCACTCTACCGAGGGTGGCAAAGTAAAACTGTCTAAAAAAAAAAAAAGAATGAGGTAGTGACCGCTGATGGATTTAGGGCTGCTCTTTTGGGTGATGAAATGTTGTAGAATTTGACTCAGCGCCTGTAGCTCCAGCGGCTAAGGTGCCAGCCACATATACTAGAGCTGGCAGGTTCGAATCCAGCCTGGGCCTGCCAAAGAACAATGACAACTACAACCAAAAAATGGCCAGTTGTTCTGGCGGGCGCCTGTAGTCCCAGCTACTTGGGAGGCTAAGACAAGAGAATTGCTTAAGCCTAAAAGTTTGAGGTTGCTGTGAGCTGCGATGCCACAGCACTCACCAAGGGCAAAAGAATAAGACTGCCTCAAAAAAAAAAAACCCACTGAATTATAGACTTTGAAAGGATGAATTTATGGTATATAAACTATATGTAAATAAAAAATACATTTAAAGAAAGACAGGGTAGTCATTTTTAGGGGAGTATCCTAGGAAATTCAGGATCTGTCTGGCCTACCACAGCCAGTGGCTGGGCAACTGTCAGACACCTCTTCCTGGTGATTTGGAAGAGACTTGCCAACTAGACCTTGAGTGCAGGACTGTGCCGGTTTAGGGAGTGACTCCAGAGATACCTCAGGATACTCCATCTCCTTTCATAATGGTCTGAGCCCCTACTGGCAGAAGACACTGGTCATTTGGTCTCCCCGAGTCCCTGGCTGGGCAAACACAAGCTTGACAACTGCTATCCTGAGCTGGACAAATGCAAATACACTCAGAGGGACCCAGAGTATAGTGTGTCACTATGGCTACACTGCCCAGGCTCCCCATGGCCACACATCCGCCTAGCCCTGACCCTGCTAACTGCTGACCTCTCCTTCGCCTAGCCCTGACCCTGCTAACTGCTGACCTCTCCTTCCATAGGAGCCAAATTTTCTGTTGAATGAACCTGCTTTTAGACTCTGGCTTAGAAACAGGCTCTGCTCTGTCCCTGGCATAAGTAGGCAGCCCCTGGCCAGAGGGAGCCAAGAAAATTCCATGGCTTCCACCAACTCCAATCCAGGGACAATAGAACAAGATGCTTCATATTCTAAAGGTTGTCAGCAGAACCAGCTCCTCCACCTCCTCTCTTCCCATCCCCAGAAGCAGCAGCTGGAATAAAGCAGGGAATTGAGAGCTCCAATTCCAGGGGCAGCAATCCTCTCTCTGCTCATCCCCAAGATAACCAGGTCTATGCAGCCTGACTCAGATAGGAAGTTGTTCTGCTTAGGGCCCTTTCTTTCTGATGGATGAGATTTTGAAAGAGAGATGTGGAGCCACAGCAGGATGTTGAAGAAGCCAGTACAGCTGAGGAGCCAACAGCAAAATGATGTGACTCTCAGGTCCAGCAGCCTGGCCAGGATCTTGCCTGTATCCTGGGGCCCAGGTATACCATCCCCTCACTCAGGGATATCCAGCTAACATGTCAAAGGCTGCCCTGAGTGGAGGCCAGGACAGCTAGTTCCCAGACTGCACAGCTGTACTAAGGTCCCAGGTCCTGGGCCCCAGCAGAGGACACAGCCTATTCCCTCCCGCTGTGGTCAGGGGCTACTCAGTGCCTGCTGGTAGCATCTGCCCGGTTTAGGGATCAAAAGGGACCCCTAGGACCTGTCCTTGCATTTCTTCCCACATAAAGCTCAATTCTGAATCTACTTTACACAAATCTTCTCTCTCCACCCTCTCACCCCCAAGACTAAGGCAGCCACAAAAACACAATCAGGCTCACCTCTACCCTACCTACCTGGAAAGTGCCACCTCTGAGTCCAACTGTGAAGACAGAGGGAAGCCTGTGTGGGGGACATCCTTGCCTGCTACACCTCAGCTCACATTGTGAAAGCCAGCTGTACAGGTTTGTCTGAAAAATCCAATTGTTATTGCCTGTACTGGCAAATGTGACCTAGGCCTGCACGAGTTATTTTTTCACTCTGAGTATGGCAGCCAACAGCTTATTGTGGGATTCTTACTCTTTGTTCACTGAACAAACACAATCACAGCCTAGAGTCCCAGAACAACCCTGGGATCTCGACCACTGAAAGGCACAGCCCACTGGTGGAGCAAAGATGGCTCAACACAAGCTTGTCATCAATCCCCCAATGTTTGCTGAGACAACTAAGGCTGAGGGGAAGAAGGAAAAGGAAAGGGAAAAGGGAAGGGAGGGAGGAAGAGACAGACAAGCAAAGAGAGACCAAAAGACAAGCAAAAAAAAAAAAAATTTTTTTTAAAAGACAAGAAATTCTGAGCAACCCACTCCAGACTGTTTATTTCAATCAAAGAAAGCATGACCATAAATTAACAGTACACTCTCCTGACAAGTCAGATCATTCCTGGGACAGGAACAAACCCAAGTCACCAAAGACCAGAAGGGCTTAAAAAACATGTGTCAGCTAGTCTTTATTCCCAAAAGTCAAGGGAGAAGAGAAAGACAAAGGAAATGCTGCCAGGCACAATCCTCTACTCCCCCACTGACTGACTGGTGGCTGTTGGAGCTTGTTCACTCATCCCTCAAAAGCTGTATTTTCACACCTTCCAAAGCCACCTGTCATTCGAGGTGACAACAGAAACCACCTCCTTCAACTACACTGTACCCTCTGACAGGGATGCTAGTGTTGGTGAAGAGGAGGACTTGGATGCTCACAAAATAAAAACACTGTGAAATATTGTCTTCCTCTCAAACTCTCTTCTCTTGCCATGTCTCAACAAACTCCTCAGGTTGAGTACACCCTGCTGACACCAGGGAGTTATTACAGAAAGGCTGCCATAAGAATCCCACAAGAGGTTCTGTGCCTGTGGCTCAAGCAGCTAAGGTGCCAGCCACATACACCTAAGGCGGCAGGTTCGAATCCAGCCCGGACACGCTAAATAACAATAACGGCTGCAACCAAAAAATAGCCGGGCGTTGTGGCGGGCGCCTGTGGTCCCAACTACTTGGGAGGCGGAGGCAGGAGACTCGCTTGAGCCTAGGAGTTGGAGGTTGCTGTGAGCAGTGAAGCCATAGCACTCTACCCAGGAGGACAGCTTGAGGCTCTGTCTCAAAAAAAAAAAAAAAAAAAAAGAATCCCACAAGAAAGGGCAAGAAAAAGTTGGCATCCCACACAGCCAAGCACTCTTCCTCACTTACATCTGGTTTCTTCCTCCTTCAGAGTGAGACTCTTTTGGCAGATGTCCCCACAACATTTTCTTATATTCCCTGTAATTTTAATTACCCTTGAAACGACCTGTGACCCATTTTTTAAGTGTAGAGTATGCCTCTAGATGCTTTGAGGTAGGAAAAGATAGAAATTCATTCATTCAACAAACTTTGCTGAGTCTCCATCATGTGCCCTGAGCTGCCCTCTATGCTGAGCCCACACCCTAGCACAGGTGTTCGAAAATTGCAGCCACCGGTCCAATCCTGCCCACAACCTGTTTTAGTACAACCTGCAATCTAAGAATGGTTTTGACATTTTTAAATGGTTAGGTGGGAAAAAAAAATCAAAAGAAGAAAAATATTTCATGATGTGAAAATTGAATGAAATTCACATTTCTGTGCTCATAATGTTTAACTGGAACACAAGCACACTCATTTATTTATTTTGATATTGTCCACGTGGGCTTCCTTGCTACAATGGCAAAGTGGAACGGTAGACAGAGACCTCTGACTTACAAAGCCAAAAATATTTACTCTGTATTTGCAGGAAAAGCTCCTCCTGCCCTATTTCTCCCTCCCAATCCCCCTTGTTAGATGAGACAGACAACAAATACATAAGCAGATTAATATGCACTTCTGATAGCATCACATGCAAAGAGGAAGCAGGATGGGAGAGGGAGGGTGGCTGGAAGGATTCTCTGAGCTTGAGCCAGCTGGGAGGAAAAGAAAACCATTTTGACAGAGTGGCCAGCAAGCTCAAAGGTCCTGAGACAGAAAGAGCAGGCGGGTGGGGTGGTTACAGCAGGGATGAGCAGCAGAGAAGACAGGGCCAGAAAGGATGGAGCAAGTGGCCACAGGAAGGAGTCTGGAATTTTTTCCAAGAGCAAAAAGAAAACCACTAACAGATTCTGAGCAGGGGAGGACTATTTTTTTTGTTGGGTTTCTTTTTTCACTCCTTTGGCTATTCAACTCTTTAAAACAGACTTTATTGTTTACAAAGCAGATTTAGGTTCAGAGAAAAACCAAGACCAAGCTAGAGATTCTCCCCATCCCTAGCCAGTCATTTTTTTTTTTTTTTCTGAGACAGAGCCTCAAGCTGTCCCCCTGGGTAGAGTGCCGTGGCATCACAGCTCACAGCAACCTCCAACTCCTGGGCTCAAGCGAGTCTCTTGCCTCCGACTCCCAAGTAGCTGGGACCACAGGCGCCCACCACAACATCCGGCTATTTTTTGGTTGCAGCCGTTATTGTTGTTTGGCGGGTCCGGGCTGGGGATTCGAACCCGCCACCCTAGGTGTACGTGGCTGGTGCCTTAGCTGGTTGAGCTATAGGTGCTGAGCCCTAGCCAGTCATTTTTAAAAGCTCCTTGAGGCACTGGGTTTGAAAATTGACAGACTTGCTGGGACACCTTATTAACAAAGAAAGGCACCCCAGAACAGGCAGGGAGCAGACTAGAAAATCAATTCATCCAACAACAACAACAAATAATCAGTTCACTGATCCACTCAGGTCTTAGTATTGAGGTGATATAAACTTCTCTTTAATACAGCAGTTAAGCTCCTGTTAATGTGTATTAGTGAAGTATCTGCAGCCAGCACATTAACACCCCACAACGTCAGGTACATGATTGCTCAGGAAGAAGCCAAGCTCAAAGAAGTGAGTCATCCTGAGTAGATTTAAAGAAAACTGTTCAGCAAATCAACAGATCCAGGGTCCAGGGATTGGGAGGGTGGGTAAGTGCCACTTCTGGGAAGCCATTGGGCAGGAACCTGGAAGGGCTCAGAGGCCCTAGGAGAACTACACCTGATACCTAGTTTTTCTCAACATTAAGGTTGAGGTTGCAGGGGTGCATGGGCATGCTGCAGGCAGCTCCTCCCCTCCCAGCTGGGGTGGGGAGTGGGACAGTCACCAAGGACCTAGACAGAGAGGCCAGGGAGTATGGACAAGATAGGATGCAGCTCATAAATACAAGCCACTCATGATTATGGAGAGGAGGAGGGGGACAAAGGGAAATGATAACCTGGGGTATATTGGGGTCTGGATTACATATTGGCTGCTTCAGGGCAGAAGGCCAAGTCTCAGGCAGTGACTAAGCTCCCCAGGGGACAACTGGTTGTCATGCCTGGGAAGTATTGCTGGCAGCTGGTGGGTGAAGCCTGGGTTGGTACTCAGTACCCCACACTGCCATAAGGAATGGCCCAGCCCAGAGTGTGGACAGGGCAGAGGCTAAGAGACCTGTCAGGCTCAATGAAGCAGCTCCAAAAACAGAGCTCTCCATACTGTGCAGGGGCTTCAAAGCCTTCATCTCCTTTTATCCTCACAGTCACCAGAGAAAGAGGTGCTCTCAATGTACCCATTTAACAGATGAGGACAGTGAGGACCAGAGAAATGAAGTGAACCACCTCAGAGGAGGGATATGAACTCAAGTCTCTCAGATCCCGAAGCCTATTCAGAGCATGGAATGGAAGACAACCCCAGGATCTGCCAAGGACACCAGGTCACTTGGAGCCTGGGTTCAGCCCCTTCTCTACATCCAGCATCCTAACCAAGAGGCAGTGGCCCCTGGGGTAGGATAGGAAGAACTGTGTTGTTTGAAGGCCCTACTGTGCAGCCATGTGGCAGGTCAATGGAGCCCAGCCAGGTGCCTGGGATGAGGCTGGTGGTGAGTGATAGCAGCGATGTGTCACCAGCACAGGCTTGCAGAGCCTCCAGCCCACAGTTCACCTGCTCTCCACCCCCTCCCCACCAGTGGACTTGGAAAGGTTTAGTGCACCCTACCCAGCTTTGTTCCTGAGCAAGCGACTGGCCCAAGGTCACACCTTGCTTCTAGACCTGCAGAAAAAAGCCACCCACACATGTTCCTGTGCCCAAGTCTCAGTCCCTCATCCCTCAGTCCTGCTGGATCCCTGAGTGGGCCTCTTGCTATTACACACAAAGCCATTACAGCTGTGACCATATACTGGGGCATCCGCCTCATCTTTTCCCCCACTAAACGAGAAGCCCCTTGGAGCTAAGTCCTCCTCTCTACCTGCCTGGCACTTAAAACTCAACACCTCCAGGCTAGGTGAATGTAAAAGCACAGCCCAAGGCCCATCATGGGCAGATGGGCTCCCAGGGACTGAGGTTCCCAGGGCTGAAAGTAGAAGGAGGTAGGGCAGGAAACCAGCAGAAGTGGCAGGAAAGTTAGGAATCAAGGTATTGGCAGAGGGGTCAGGGTGGGAAAGAGGGGCAGAGAGGATAATACCCCCTGACATCTCCTGCAGGGTGGGATAGCACCCTTTCTACAAACAAGCAAAGAGCAATAAAGGCCAGGTGGAGTACTGTACAGTGGACCAATAAGAGTATCTTTAAGTTTAAGTAGCTGTTTCCTTAGCAGCCTCCTCCCCCAAAAGATTAGAAAATGTGAAAAAATCATTTGTTACTAAGACTTGAATATATTTCAAGCCACAGCAACTACACACTTCCACACAAAACACCAAAGCAAGCTATACACAAACACCATTTGTGCAACCAAATCACCACCCCTTTTCTTCCCCAGCAGTGGCCTCCTCCGGGCCAGGACAGTCTGACCATCTTGGTGTCCCCAACACAAAGAGAAAGGACCAAGATCTGTCAAGCGTCCAATAAGACATGGGCAAAGGCGGCTGGCAAGTTTCGGAAATCCTTGACAGAAACAATCAGAAGTTGACTCCATGTCCTTCAGAGTTTCAAAAAATAAACTGCCAAGGGGAGAGAGGATGGACACTGCTTCTGCAGGGTGGCAAGAAAAGGTTGACCCAATCTGCTGGAAAACCCTACTGATGGCTCATAAGGAAGCTATTATTTGAGAATTAGGGGAGTCATTAGCTTTTGCAAGACTATGATAAAAGCCCATAAAAGGCCTGGGGCAGTGGCTGACGCCTACAATCCCAGCACTCTAGGAGGCCCAAGGAGGCCCAAGAGAAAGGATCCTTTGAGCTCAGGGGTTGAGACCAGTCTCAGCCAAGAACAAGACCCCATTGCTACCAAAAATAGAAAAATTAACCAGATGTGGTGGTAGGTGCATGCCTGTTGCCCCAGCTACTCAGGAGGCTGAGGCAGGAGGATAACTTGAGACCAGGAGTTTGAGGCTACTATTAGCTGGGCAATAGAGACTCTCAAAAAAAAAAAAAAAGCCCATAGAAGTCATCCAGTGAGTCTGTCTATGGCTAGGGCAGTTTTGAGGAGCAGGGGGCATTCAAAAATGGCTGATAAGAGAGAGGGCTGGGGAAAGATACCAAACCCCAGAATTCACCCCAATTACCCTCTGATCCTAAGACAGTACTGGCACCTACTGGGACCTTAAGGAGTTTGCTAAATAAATGCTGCTAGTAGAAACACAAGGAAAAACACTCTTTACATATTCCAGGTTCACTGGGCTCACTAAGATGAACCACCTTCTCACTAGTTTCACAACTTGAGAACAGTTCACCAGGTGCCAATGAATTATTTAGGAAAAAAAGCAACCTCCTCCAACCACACAGATGGGACGCTCCCAAAAGCAGTCTAAGTCTCTACCAATCCCCAAGGGGACGGATGGGGCGGGGGAGAATCCCCTGTGAAACCTTCCACCATGTCCATGTAGGCACAGACCCCATTCTGCCTAATATATCCCAACCACTGAGCACCGACAGACCCAACCCCGGTAAACCCCTGGTCAAGTACATTTCAGAAATAATCAGTCCTCAGCTCCCATTGGGATATCCACGGGAGGACAGCAAAAGGGGTCACACTGGGACCAACTCCTCAAACCATTTATACAGCGAAGGGGGCTTCCTTCGTGATGGCGATCAAGCTGAAAGGAGGAGGGGGGCGCACCTTGAAACTGCGACTGCATAGCAAATAGATAAAATTTGTTTAAAATCCAAATTGCAGGCTTATTAGGAGATTCAGGGACACGGGATGGGGGCAAGTTTGGAAGCCACGACTGCACAGCAGGTTGACTCCGGGAGGGGGCTGGGAACAACGATGGGTATTTCGGGGCATAGCCCTGGATGTCCACGCCGGGAGGTTCCCCATTAGCTCCTCCCGTGCCCATAGGGCTGGAAACGCAGGTGTTACACAGGGCCTGGGGTCTTTTATTTATTTTTTCTTTCTTGCCTTTTTTTTTAAATTATTATGAGGATTGCTTTCGGTGATAAAAGAACAGGGCCCAGGGCCACCCACGCAGTCATCTTTTGTGCGGGGCCAGGCGGGGGACTTCTGGGCCCAGCCCTCCGCGCGACCCGGGCCCAGGAAGGGGCGCCCCCGCCCCTGGGCGCGCCCCACCATTGTCCGGCCCCGCCGCCCCCTCCCGAAAGCCAGCGGGCGCCCCGGGCCCCGGCGGTTAACGCCCCCAACCGCCTCACCGGCCCGGACAAAGCGCGGCGGCCGGGCCCGAGCAGGCCGCGCCCGAGGCCTGGGCCTTGAGTCCCGGGCGCGCCCGCAGCCCCAAGCCGCGGCGCGGGGGCGGCCATGGCGGTGACGGCGGCAAGGTCCACGCTCGGACGCGGCCGGGCGGCCTCCCCGCGGGCTCACCTGAGGCGGCGCGCGCGGCCCTGTCCGGAGCAGCGGCGCGAGCTCCCCTGCCCTCGGCGTCTCACCCCCCCAAGCCCACCTCGGGCCGGGCCCCGCTCGGTTGCTGGCGGCCGAGCCCTCCGCTAGCTCCCGGGGGGGGCCTTATGAAACCCCGCGCCAGCTCCGCCCCGGCTGCCATTGGCCGCCGTGCCCACGCCCGCTCACCCATTGGCCAACCCTGACAGCTCCGCCCCTCCCCTCCGCCGGTCCCATCAACACCGCACGGCCCGCCCATCGCGTGCCGTGATTGGGCGGGCGCAAATGTCAGCCTCGCTTTCTCATTGGCTAACCAGTAGGGACACGCCGGCGCCCACCCACGTGCCCGCTGACCGGCTCCGCTCTCATTTGCGAAGGCGCACGCCAGCCAAGGCGGCCACGACCAACCCAACGGAGGCTGGGCCTCGGATTGACAAGGGCGCCTCAGGGACCGCCCAACGACCGCACAGAGGGAAGCAGGTATTGGCTTGCAGCGTCAGCCTGAGGCGTGGACTGGCTGGAGCGAATGCCAATCACTGCCCTCTTTGGGCCCCGCCCTGGTTATCAGGCCGCGGCTGAGTACGTGAAACCCGGCACAACATCAGCACCCGTGACGCGCGAAGATAGGGTTCGAGGCCCGTGACCTGCACTTGGGAGTATCGTTCCCTAATTTGCAAAATGCCCAGCTAAGGAAACGTAGCTCTCAACTCAATCTGTTTTGCAAATAACTGAGATCAGGAGAAATGTAACGTCAGGCATCAACTGCCCCCCCACTCTAGGCAGGCCAATTTCCATCACAATCAACAAACCTTTACAAAGTGGCAAGTTAGGTGCCTTCTCCCCGAGTTCCCTAACACGTATGGAAAAGTGCGCGTTCGGAGCTCCCTGACCTGGAGCTTATCTGTGTCCCATGCCTCACTGTGTGTGGCCTCCACTGAGGAACAGCGCCGAGCCTGTTTGCCCTGAGTAATGGATGTGATGGTGTGACACAAGAATTCAAAGGAACGAGGCTCGTAAAGGGGTTGGCCCTGAGCCTCAGCATAGTGAGCCTTGACAAGTAGGATTTACCATCGTCATTCTCAGCATTAGCTGTGTAAAGACCAGGGCTATGGGCACGCTCCCGTGGGACTGGCAGGAGTAAACACTGGGCAATTTGACATCTTCTAATGACATCGTAAAGGCACTATTAACCCAGCAAGCAGTTCTTTTTTGTAGGTTATGTACCCTGGGAAAGGGTGTAGAGCTTACATAGTGGCTGTATGCAATTGTTTCCAATGTTTTGCTCTTAATGTCCCATCAGTAGGGAATTAGATAAGTAATTTGTGGCTCACGGTACACTGGAATACTTACTATGTAGCAATTGAACAGGAGGTAGATCTTACATATGTACTGTCCTGCAATATAGCTCCTACACCCTTGTCCAGCAAGTGGCAGAAGGGTCCAGAATTCTGTATCCAATGTTAGGCGGTTTCTAGGATTACACATGTGAGTCAATAACCAGAAAAAAGCCATCCCCAAAGTGAGACAACTAACTTAATCTTTGAGGAGAGAAGGTGAGGAATTGAAACCCTTCTGGGTATTTGGAATTCTTATGGGATCGTACTCATATATTCCTTACAGAGTTAAATTTAAATTTTTTTTTTTTTTGAGACAGAGTCTCACAATGTCGCCCTTGATAGAGTAACTTGGCATCACAGCAACCTCAAACTCTTGGGCTTAAGCAATTCTCTTGCTTCAGCCTCCCAAGTAGCTGGGACCACAGGCACCCACCACACCTGGCTACCTTTTGTTGCAGTTGTCATTGTTGTTTAGCAGGCCTGGGCCAGGTTTGAACTGGCCTGCCTCAGTGTATGTGACTGGCACCCTAACCACTGAGCTGCAGGTGCCAAGGCTAAATTTTAATTTTAAAAATAGGAAATAACTCAAGTGCCCTCAAGGAACTCCCTAACTTCTGAGAAACACAGAAATGGGATTTTATAATGGTAATAACCTGTTAAAAATGCAATCATGGGCGAGGTGTGGTATCTCATCCCTACAAAAAATAAAAAAGTTAGCTGGGCATGGTGGTGTATCTGTAGTCCCAGCTACTCTGGAGTCTGAAGCAGAAGATCAGATGAGCCCAGGAATTCAAGAATGTAGTGATCTATGATTGCACCTGTGAATGACCATTGCATTCATGCTTGGGTAACACAGAGACCCCAACTCTAAAAAAAAATGAAAACTGGAAGAAGCGTTCTAAAGTTCCATTTCATTCCAAGAATATTTTGCTAGATATGTGTGTTGTTCCCATTTGCTTGCACATATTCACGCACCTGCATACACCAAGGTCAAGGTCACATAAGTTTAGGAAGGTGCTGAAGTGGCTACTCAATAAATAGAAATGAAATGAAAAGAAAACCAGGCAGAAGAATGTGTACGGCACTGTCCTAGTTTTGTCCTTAAAATTTATACCACATATATGAAGCAAATACATGAAAATATTTGCCATGTCCTTGGGTAAACAACTTAACTATTCTGTGCCCCAACTGCAAAATGGATATAGGTCAAAACTATATCAAGGTAGTTTTCAGGTTAAATAATGCAGTCCCAACATATAGTAAGCAAGAAATACATAGACTGTGTATAATTAGGACCTGAAGGCAAAAAAAAAAATTTTTTTTTGAGACAGAGCCTCAAGCTGTCCCCCTGGGTAGAGTGCCATGGCATCACAGCTCACAGCAACCTCCAACTCCTGGGCTCAAGAGAGTCTCCTGCCTCTGCATCCCAAGTAGCTGGGACCACAGGCGCCCGCTACGCCTGGCTATTTTTTGGTCGCAGCCATCATTGTTGTTTGGCGGGCCCAGGCTGGATTCAAACCTGCCACCTTAGGTGTATGTGCCTGGTGTCTTAGCCACTTGAGCCACAGATGCCAAGCCCCTGAAGGCAAATTAAACCATAACCAATTGGATGACAGAATTATGTTTTCACTTTTTCTTCGGATATTGTTTCCAATTTTTTTAAGCAATTGTGTATTAATTGGAACAAAGGATGAAAACATTTTTCTTTTTGAGACAGTCTCACTCTGTCACCCTGGGTAAAGTGCCACAGTGTCATCATAGCTCCCAGCAACCTCAGTCTCAGGCTCAAGAGCTTCTCTTGTCTCAGCCTTCTTTGTAGTTGGGACTCTACATGCCCACCAGGATGTCCAGCTAGTTTTTTTTGTTTTTAGTAAGAGAAGGGGTCTTGCTCTTGCTCAGGTTGGTCTTGAACTCAATTCAAGCAATCCACTGGCCTTGGCCTCCCAGAGGGCCAGGATTACAGGCATGAGCCACCACATCCAGTGAAGTTTTTCATTAAAAAGTCAACCAGGGGCCAGGTGTGGTTTGAGGCCAGCCTTAGCAAGAGACCCTGTCTCTAAAACTAGCTAGGCATTATGGTGGTCACCTGTAGTCCCAGCTACTCGGAAAGCTAAAGCAAGAGGATCACCTAAGCCCAAGAACTTGAAGTTGCTGTGAGTTATGTCATAGCACTCTACCCAGGGTGACAAAGTGAGACGGTCTCAAAAAGAAGTGGTTGGACTATGTAAAGATAGTCCATTCACATGATGGAATACTAATCATGAAAAGGAAAGAGGTTCTGACACAGACTACAATGTGGATGGATCTTGAGGACATTGTGCTGAGAGAAGCCAGACACAGGACACAGTGACAGATTCCATTTATATGAAATGTCCAGAACAGGCAAATCCACAGGGACAGAAAAAGGATTAGTGGTTGCCAGGGGCTGGGGATCTGGGGTGGGGGAGATAGGGGGAAGGTGACTGTTAATGGGTGTTAGGTATCTTTTTGGGGTAATGAATGGAAGTGTTCTGTAATTAGACAGCAGTGGTGGCTGCATAACTGAATATAGTAAATAAAAACCACTGAACTTTAAAAAAGTGACCTTTATGTTATGTGAAATACCTTAATAAAGCTGTTGTAAAAAATGAAAGTGAAACAGGAAAGGTATATGTCCAATATTATAACTTTCTGTATAGAGGTTTCAGAAATACTTTTCTGGATTTTGCTCATTTTTAACTATGTTGCTCTTAATTTTTGACTGGATATGGTGGCTCACCCCTATAATCCTAGCACTTTGGGAGGCTGAGGCAGGAGGATCCCTAGAGGATGCAGTGAACTCTAACTATATTCCAGCCTGGGCCACAGAGTAAGAACCTGTCTGCAACAAAAGAAAGACTGACTGACTTATGTAAAATCTTAACACAGCTGTTATTAAAAAAAAGATTTAAGTGAGCTAGAAAAGAAATCCACCCAATATTATGATTACTTCTGAATAGTGGTTTCACAAATACTCTTCTAGGTTCTGATTTTTTTTTTTTATACAATGACATTCTTAACTTTAATGTGAGAGAAACATCAAAGTCAACAATCCCCACAAAGAGCCCACCTCAGGATGTTCTGTTATATAAACCTGTTTCCAGAGAACAGAGCCAATGACCATGTATGGAGTTTGCTCCACAACTAGGCATGTTTTCTGTTGATTCACATTCACATTTTGACATTTTTGGTATAAACACATAATTCACCCACTTAAAAGTATACAATCCAATGGATTTTAGTGTATCCACAGATATGTGCAATCACCAATTTTAGAGCATTTCCATCATCTCAAGCAGAAACTCCAGGCCGAGCATGGTGGCTCACACCTGTAATCCCAAGGTAGGAGGATCACTTGAGGACAGAAGTTCGAGATCAGCCTGAGCAAGACCCTGTCTCTACTAAATACAGAAAAAATTACTTGAGTGTGATGGTGGTTGTCTCTAGTACCAGCTACTCAGGAGGCTTCAGGAGGATTGCTTAAGCCCAGGAGTTTGCGGCTGCTGTGAGCTATGATGATGCCCAGCAGACATAGAAAGACCCCGTCTCAGGCGGCACCTGTGGCTGAGTAGGGCAATGGCCCCATACCAAGGGTGATGGGTTCAGATCCAGCCCCAGCCAAACTGCAACAACAACAAAAAATATAGCCAGGCGCCTGTAGTCCCAGCTACTTGGAAGGCTGAGGCAAGAGAATCAACTAAGCCCAAGAGCTGGAGGTTGCTGTGAGCTGTGACGCCATAGCACTCTACCGAGGGTGACAAAGTGAGACTTTAGAAACAAAGAGACCAAAAAAAAAAAAAATAGCAATAGAGCAGCCCCAGTACCCTTTATCCATCCATCCCCTTCTTGTCCTTAACATGTGTTGGGTATTTCACATGAATGGAAACATGATCCTTTCTGGTTTAATTTAGCATAATATTTTCAAGAACTTCTGACATCATTAGGACCAAAAGATACACAATTTTTTTTAGACAGTTTCAATTTTCACCCTATGCAGAGTGCCATGGGAGCACAGCAACCTCAAACTCTTGGGCTCAATCAATCCTCTTTTGCCTCAGCCTCCCAAGTAGTTGGGACTACAGGCATCTGCCACAACACCCAGCTATTTTTTAGTCTCACTCTTGGTCAGCCTGGCCTCGAACTCCTAAGGCAGTCCACCCTCCCAGAGTGCTAGGATTATAGGGGTGAGCCACTGTACCCAGCAAGATACCCAACTTTTAAAAGTTGAATCAGATCTGCCCATATGGTTAACCATCAAAAGGTGGCTGCAACAGTCTGACATAAGTAACCTCATCTTTGACTTCTGACCTCTGCCCAAAATAGCACTTGTGGCTATGAGTTCATGAAGACAAGGTGTGTCCAAATGGAAACAGGTCCACAGAGGCCACCGTCTGGGATTAAGTGACATTTTAGTTGAAGCTGACTAGCAATACCCAGTCAAGGCAGCTGGTCTCCTGGTAGGTGACTCCTCACACCCTAGATCCTCAAATGTATTTGAGGATAGTACTGTACATCCTGGTGAAAAAGTGACCCAGGTCCTATGCTAGAAGGCATGAGGGCAGGACACATGCTAGAGACCAAACCTCTTCCAATTTCAATGTTTCAGTCCTAGAACTAAAGGAAAAAGGCCAGAACTTCTAGCAGATAGCACAACAGCCGGTATACAATTTTCTCAGCCATTCAGTATAACTCTCAAAATTCTGATGGATTGAGGGCTGAGGCTCTGTGGCTTCTATTTTCACTGGATTCCACTGAGGAAAGTCAGGATTTAATCTTCCTAGGAGCTGATGGTTTTTGCTCCAAACATCACACACCCACATTCTCCACAGACCCGCACTGCAGTCCAGGAGTCACTAGCCACACAGCTGGCAGAGAGAATACTTCCAACATCCCAGAACATCTACTGGATTTTGCTTCTTTAGAGCAGGGGCCAGCAAGCTTTGTCTATAAAGAGCCAGATAGTAAATATACTCAGCTTTGTGGACCAGATAGTTTCTGCTGTACCCACACAGTTCTGCTGATTGGGTGTTGAAGTTAATAAAACTTTTAGTGAACTGGTTTGGGGCCCCTACCCCTGGCTGAATTCTGCTGAAAACTAAATAGCCCAACACCTCCTGAGATGCATAGAACCTCAGCACATCACTATGATCTTCACTATGCTTTCTCATCTGTAAAATGGGGACAATGCCTAGCATTTGTGCCTGCGTTTTGTTGAGAAAATAAAACAGGTACCAAAGTGCACAGAGAGCTCCAAAGCAGTTTGCAAATAGGAAGACACAATCAAATATATGTGAAAAACGTTTATTCTGAGAATCTAAAATCTGAACCAATATTGGACTTTAGAAAAAGCCTACACAGAATTTCTTCCCTAACACATTAACAATCTAACAATGGGAGGGATCCTTTAAAAATATTGCTTCGGTTTGTCTGCAGTTATGTGATTTAAAATATCCCTGTTCTATTGAGGTATGAGCTGCAAACTTTGGTAAAATTAGAAAAGTTAAACCATTCCGAAAAATACAAAACAATAAAAACAAACAAAAAAAACCAACCAAACCCTAAGTTATATCTTTCTTGGTACATATACAGTAACTACAAAAAAAAATTCATTTAGAAAAAGTGTTCATTAAAAAAAATTCCCTCTTATAATTCTCAACTGTCAAGTTAAAAAATTGAATTTAAATGATATATAAATTCAAACCATCCCCAAACACCCATCCAGTGTCAGGAAGAACTGGATGTCCACAGTTTTTAGAATCTGGTTGGCATTTTCAGTAAATTCAGTGCTAAAAACAAAGAGCCTACTCTTTAGAAAGAACAAACGAACCAAAGGCACTTGAACGTGGCTTTGTGTACTGGCTTCCCTGCTCTCAGACAGTGTCAGCCACACACGCAGCCCCCACGTGGAGTAGAGTCCAGCTGAGGTAGGTTCTCCAGGCCCCAACTCTCTGCTCATAAGGGCAGAGAATTTTTCATGTGGATCTTAGACACCAAGCAGCCTGGCAGGGATGGCTTTATGGGAAGAGTTTAAACTGAGATTTTTCCTCTTTTCCTTTCAACTTCTTGATGGACGGCTGGATCACAGATCACGCGGATGCCCATGGCCACCACAGGAAACCATCTTGCTGGATTTTATACGATGAGATGCCATCAGGAAAGATGTACTTGCATTGGCCTTGGGAGCCAAAGCCACAAACCTTGAAAAGAGATTGTTCTAGGTGGCTGAATACCTTCTTACTAGTTGGTGGTGGGAACTTCTGAGAACTTGACACCAGAAACATAAGCAGCCTTTATGCCATAGTTTTTTTGCTGATAAATTGCAGGCTTTATAACATTTTAAAAACTAAACAAAATACTGAGAAGTCCAACTTTCAAGCCAGAATACATAAATTCCTGAAAATGTATAGATTAAAAAACAAAATAAAAGGAAGACAAGCCTTTTTAGGAATGGAGGAAAAACTATAAGTTAACTAAGAACAACATAAGGGCCAATTAAAGACCCTTCCAGCATATTTTAAGTAAAACCCCCGCCAAGAAGTGCTTGTGATCACCGGCCATTGCCATAGCCGGGGAAGAGCTGATTGAGGATTGTTTGCAGTGGCTGGTTCACCTGCATGGCATAGCTGCGGCCCAGGTCATAGCGGCAGGCTGGACAGCTGAACACCTGGGCCCGGAAAGATCTGTCCAGGCAATCCTACAAGACAGAGGTCAAAGGTGAGGCACCCTGTCCATAACATCTGGTTGACTCCTGGCCACCTCTTCTGGGTGTCTGGGTAGTGGCTGTCCCCAAGGACTTCTCATAAGCTCCAGGCTCACTTTCCCATCACTAGCCTGGCCTCCCCAAGGATGCCTCAGACATCACAAGCTTATCCCGCCTCCAGGCCTTTGCTACTATAGGTCATACCTCCTAAGGTGTTTACTCTGACTCTCTTGTCATTCACGCCTCAGGTAAAGTCACCTCCTCAAAGAGGTCCTTCCTTGCCATTCCTGGAGAGTCACAGGCAGCCCTACCTGGGCCAATCCTAGCAGTTCACTCTGGTCACCGCCTGCTGGAGTGCCCTGTTTACCAATATACTTCTGTGTAATAGGCTGGACACTCTAAGGCCTGCAGCTATGTCTTCTCTCTCCCAACACTGAGCATTGTGTCCAACACAGAGAAGACACTCAAATGTCAATGGAAGGAAACCAGTAAGGATGGAAAGAAGGCACCAGGACTGACAGACTTAGACTTCTAGGTTCAAACTCAATACCCAACCAGTCCATCCCTGTTGGAGATAAGCTTTAGCTTCCCAACCAAACAGGGAAGCCATCATCCACCTGGCCAAGCTCTGGGGGAGGAAGGAAGCAGCGCACACAGGTATGTAGGCACCTGTGCAGGTGCGCACCTTATGAAGGATGTCATCACAAAACTAGATAAGGAAACAAATGTCAACACAGAGGAGAGGCTGACACCACAGTACATTCAACCAGCACATGTAGGCTGTATTTTTGAAGACTCCTGAATTCTTTCTCAAGACAAAGTCTACGAATGGTCTTGATTTCAGAAACAAAAGATACGTCTTTCTGTTCAACATACCTAACATCTGGATGCACAGGTAAAATTAGGCTCTGGCTAACAAATATGGTTTGTCCACACAATGGAATATGATGCAGCCTCATAAAAGAGGAAAACTGACACAAGCTGTAACCTGAATGAACCTTGAGGATGCTGTACTCGATGAGAGAAATAGATACAGAAGGACAAATCCTGTGTAATCCCACTCACAGAAGACCCTTATACAGCAACAGAAAGTAGAATGGTGACTGCCAAGGGCCGGTGGAGAGTCTGTTTCATGGGGACAGAGTTTCAGTTTAGTAAGATGAGAAAGTTCCAGAAATGGAGAGGAGTGATGGCTGCATAGCAGTGTGAGTGTGCAGAATGCTGCTGAACTATGCACTTAAAATAAGGTCAGATGATAAGTTTTATGTTACATGTATTTTACCATAATAAAATTTTCTTCTAAAAAGGGTTAAAAAAAAAAAATCAGGGTTAAGGGTCCAAGCCACTTTCCTTTAAACTCTCAGATGCCAAGCTTCTCAAGATAGGACACAGGGGGGCAGACAGACAGCAGGGACATAGTGGTGCCAGTTAGCCCTTCTCTCACACCCACCAGTGCTTCTGAATGTCCCTGCACCTGAGGCAATCCTGACCACTGGCTCCCCACCATCCTACAGCACACCTCAGGCCTGCCCCCTTCCAAGCCACCTGAAGCCAGACCAAGGAGACAAGCCCGGACTTACTGAGCACCTATTTCCCACCAGAGGCTAAGCCAGGATCTTCTGACAGAAAGGTGGTACAAGGCCCCTTTCCACTAAGACACCTGGGGCTCAGTGGCGTCAGGTGGCCTCTAAAGGACTGAGATGTGACTGACAGGTCAACTCTGGGCTGCTGACCTCAAAGATGCCATAGCCCCTTGTACCTCCTGGGAGCTCCCTGAGGACTCAAGATAGGCAGGGGCATCTCTCATTATGTTCCCTCTGAGCAGGAGTGGGTAGCCCATGCAGCTGAAGGAACTCGGGCCACAAAGCAGGATAGATGGGGTAAGAGAGGGCAGAAATACCAAGAGCTTGACCTGGAACATCCAATCCCTCATTGTTCTCTGACCCCTGATCCTAGTCTGAAAAATATACCGGGGGCATGGGCCCAAGGCTAAGGAACTACAACCACCAGTAGCTCAGAGACCAAGGAAGGTCAAGAGTAGAACAGTCCCTTACACACCAGTTAAGGACTGACTGGCTTTGGCCAGAGGTCACTGCAAAGACACTACCCTTCCAAATGAACCCTTCCCAACTGGGTGGTTCTACCTTCAGGGGCACTGGACCATGTCCAGGGACATCTGTAATATTCACAGTAGGGGAGCTTCTGGCACTACATGGGTGGGGAGATCAGGGTTGCTGCTCTGCACCTTGCAGTGCCAAGAACAGCCTCACCCCAGCTCCAATGTCCACAGTGCTGCGGATAGACCCTGTCCCAGGCCCATCTGAGCCAATCTCTATAAGCCCCAGCTGTTCCTACTCAGGCTCCTGCCTGCCCCATTCCACGTGTCTGGAGATGCCACCCACCCCCAGACCACTTCAGGTACCAAGCTAGCACCACCTCTTCTTCTTGTCCCCTGGGAGACATGCACCGCATACTTCCCCATGCAGATCCTGGGCTAGGCCAACCCACGTTCTCCCAGCAGGACCCTCAGCCATATAAAAAGGGGGAAGATGGCTTGGCACCCATAGTTCAGTAGTTAGGGGCCAGCCACATATACCAGGGCTGGTAGTTTCAAACCTGGCCCAGGCCTGCTAAACAACAACTACTACAACAAGAAAATAACCAAGCACTGTGGTGGGCACCTGTAATCCCAGCTACTTGGGAGGCTAAGGCAAGAGAATCACTTAAGCCCAAGAGTTTGAGGTTTCTGTGAGCTGTGATGCCACAGCACTCTGAGGGTGACATAGTGAGACTGCCTCAAAAAAAAAAAAAAAAAAAAAAAAAAGGTGGGGAGGGAGGAGGATATTCTAGGCCCAAGGGTATGGAAGCAAACACCTCCCCAGAAAGGCAGAAGGTGAGGAGGTGACCTTGGAAGCAGCCTAGAGGTCATGATACAGAGGCTACCCAGAAAGGCCATAAACAGAAAGCAAAGCAGAGAAGCCCACATGGGATGGGGAAATTAGGGCATCCTTCCAGAACATTCTACCCAGGTCCTGCAACTGTTGCTGCATCAGAAACATCCTCTGCTCACCTTGCACACGTTATGCTGGCACACAGTTGTGACTGGCCGGAATACCAGCTCCTGGCAGCAGATGCACTGGAATGCCTCCTCCACCTTCCTCAGGAACATCTGAAATTGGAGAAGGATGGAGAAGAGGTCAGCAGACCCCGCACTCCAAATCACACAGACCATACATGAGACCTTCACAGTTTAGAGATTCCCTGCTCAGAGCACATGACCTGTGTCCTCCCTCTAGTTCTGTCCTCACAGACTCTGCCCAAGGAGGCTGGACCAGCAATCACCTCAATCCTGAGCAGACCTGGTGCAGTAGCTGTAGTCCCAGCTACTCAGGAGACTGAGGCAAAAGAATCACCTAAGCCCAAGAGCTGGAGGTTGCTATGATCTGTGACGCCATGGCACTCTACCAAGGGCAACAAAGTGAGACTGTCTCTTAAAAAAAACCTCTCCCCCAGGCCCAGTCAAGACAGTTATCTCAGGTGAGTCTCTCCATTCCATCAGGGAGCAGGTACTAAGCACCCACTGAGTGCTGGGGTGTCAGCCACAGACAACATAGAAGACCCCCCCAACCCATCTCACTCCACTTGGAGCCTGGGGTCAAGTAAATGACACCAAAGAGGTACAAGGAAAGAACAGAGAGCCAGAGTGGAGACATGAGGGACTCAGAAGGGCAGGCAGAGAAAGCTCACTGAATGTGGCCTGAACAAAGTGAGGGAGGAATGGGGACCCCCTCGAGATGGCCACAGCTAAATCCCAAGACCTGTGAATACATCACTGCCCACAGCAAATGGGACTCCACAGATAAGACTAAGCTAAGGAGACAAGAGACCATCCCCAGATGATCTGGGGTCCCAGTGTCACTAACAGGATCCTCTTAGGAAGAGACAGGAGGGTCAGAGGCTGGAAGACAGAGACAGACGGGAAGATGTGCATTGCCGGCTCTGAATGAGGAAGAAGAGGTGCCCTCTCAATGCCTGAAAAGGAAGGCTATAGGTTCTCCCTAGAGCCCACAGGAGGGATGAGCACTGCCATACCCTAACATTAGCCCTGAGGCCTATGTCAGACTCCTGACCTCCAGAGCTAGGAGATGACAAACATGTTGTTTTGAACTACCAAGCCAGTAGAAATGTGTTATAGTGGCAACAAGAGACTCACATGGGAGGGAGAAACTGAACCAGGAGGACCAAGAAAGGCTCCAAGCAGAGGAAACTGCAACAATAATGGTCTCACAATGGGATGACCAGGAGGAAGGGCCAGTAGGGGACATCAAAAGTAAAAGGCAGGTCACCCAGGGCGTGGGCTGCAGTGAAGGAAAATGGTTTGGGTATGATTCTACTTAGGTGGTCCCTAGAGTCATCAGATCCGGAGACAGAGACAAAGTGGTAAGGGTAGGTGTCAGGGACTGGCAGTGAGTAGGGACAGAGTTTTAGTTTGAGAGGATGAGACAGTTCTGGAGATGAAGAGTGGTGATGGCTGCCCAACAATCTGAATCTGCTTAATGCCCCTGAGCTGTGCATATAACAGTGGTTTAAATAGCCAATGTTATACGTATTTACCACAACAAGGGGGAACAACAAGATAGCCACCACCTACACTCACCGGTCCATCCTTGAGGGACTTTAGGACTTCTGTCCACAGCCTGGCATTGCTCCTGTCCTCTTTGATGAGGCTGTTCTGCTGGGTTGTCAGGCTATAGGGCTCCACCTTGGTTTTCTTGGGCACCCGGCGCGGAGACCCAGCCCTGCTCAGGCCACCACCTGAGAGAGAGCAGAGCTGGTGAGGCTGAGGTAGCATCGTGTACAAGGCTGTGGATGGAGCTGCTACAGATGCACCCACCTGCCGATTTCCGCTTCCACTTGCCCTTGCCCGTTCTGGGGGATCTAAAGCTACTCGTCTCCGGCTGTTCTTCCTCTGCCTCCCTCTCACCATTGTTCTTCTCCCTGTTGGCCAAGGCTTCCAAATAGCCTTCTGGATACTGCAGGAGGAAGAGGACAGGCTATGAGAGATGGTCCTACCCACTGCCATACACCTTGCTCCGATAACCCTTACCAAGTCTAGGTCTCCAAACACAGCTGTTTCCCAGTGTGCCCCTGAAGCATATAGAATAGCCCCCCCACCTTATCCAGTTCTACTTTCTGCCATCTCAATTTACTCAGTCAATCAAAAATATTAAAATGGAAAATTCCAGAAATAATTCATATGTTTTAAATTGTACTCTGTTCTGCATGTTGTGATAAAATCTTGTGTTGTCCCACTATGTCCCATAAGGTGACCTGCCTTTACTTTACTAGGAGTCACCAGTCACCTAGTCCTGTAGTCCCAGCTACCAGGGAGGGGCTGAGGCAGGAGGATCACCTGAGGCCAGGAGCTGGAGTGAGCTGTACAACATCACTGCACTCAAATCTGGGCAAAAGATTAAGACCCTAACTCTTAAAAATTAATTTAAAAATTGGCTCCCCAAAGTGTAAGAGTAGTGATATTGGCAATTTGAATATGCCAAGAGAAGTTATCTCCACTGTGCCTACTGAGGAAAGTAAACTTTATGACAGGCATGTATGTCTAAGAAAAATAGTGTATATTATGTGCAGTTTCAGGCATCCACTAGGGGCATTGAAACTTGTTCCATGGATAAGGGGCCTAGGGACTGCCTTCGCCTTCCTTAATCCCAAAGAGCACTTCCTTAATCCCAAAGCCTTAGGCAATAGCTAATCCTGTCTCTTCTCTTCAACTATGAGTAAGAGATGATCTGCACTCCGGGAGGCTGAGGCAGGTGAATTGCTTGAGCACAGGAGTTCGAGACCAGCCTAAGCAAGACACCCCATCTCTACTAAAAATAGAAAAACTAGCCAGGCATGGTGGTGGGTGCCTATAGTCCCAGCTACTTGGGAGGCTTAGGCAAGAGGATGGCTCAAGCCTAAGAGTTTAAGGTTGCTGTGAGCTGTGATGCCATGACATTCTACCCAGGGCCACAGAGTGATACTCTTTCAAAAAAAGAAAAAGAAAAAAAAAAGATGATCCTAGCAACCTCCACCTGCCTTATCCAGGTGAGCACTAAAGTGAGCTAATGCTAGTGAAGTGTTTACCACCATAACCAACAGATGAGAATCTCAGTATATTTATGATTCAGATGAAGGCAGGCAAACCTCTGCTCCAAGGGCTCAGACTATAAAAAATATTTCACCCTGGGCAGCATCTGTAGCTCAGTGAGTAGGGCGCCGGCCCCATATACCAAGGGTTGCGGGTTCGAACCCAGCCACGGTCAAACTGCAACAAAAAAATAGCCAGGTGTTGTGGCAGGTACCTATGGTCCCAGCTACTCGGGAGGCTGAGGCAAAAGAATCACCTAAGCCCAAGAGTTGGAGGTTGCTGTGAGCTGTGATGCCACCGCACGCTACCGAGGGCGACAAAATGAGACTATCTCTAAATATATATATATATATATATATATCCCTGTAGGTCCTCACAGTTCAGCTATTGTATTGCAGGATGCTCAAAGGATACTCAGGTGAAGGGATACGGCTGTGTCCCAACAAAACTTCATTTACAAACAACTTGGGCTCCTCTCTGTCCTCACAGGCACTATTTGATAATTGCCCTATTTCTGCAGCACCCACATCATGTCTAATTCTCCTATGCTTCCTTAGGATAACTTCACCCTTCTTTAGCAACCTTAAATTCCCATAAGGACAAAAGCTAGAAATGAAACTACTCCTCTAGTCATAAGTTGCTGCTCTCTTCCAGCTGGTATTTCTCCTCCCAGATCCTTGGCTTCTGAAATCCCCCACTGCATAAACCTGTTCAAAAGACAATCCTGTGACCCCCAGGGGGGCAGACACTATCAGACTCTCAATAGCAATTAAGATTCCTTAAATAGTCCCACAATGATTTATCTGCTATGAAGCAACTCTCCATAAGGAACAGAAAACACTATAATTATAGTGCAGGAAAGCCATGCTCCATGCTGGATCAACTCTCGGAAGACCGCGCACCATGAAAGGGGTGTGATTACACAGTGGAGTTACTTCTTATCTTTCCATCTGTACATCTCTGGATTTGACCAGCTTTAGTGGTTTCTGGCTTTTCTCCAGTTAAAAAAAAAAGACTAACAAAAACAGGAAAGGTGAGAAGCCAGGCTGGCTACAGCAAAGACCTCTAATAACACTAGGACAAGTGAGTCTGGCTTATAATTGTAAAAATGACATACCCACATATTCAATATACTCTCTGGCTGAAGCACTTATGTATGACAGCCAGCGAGGTGGGACAAAGAGAAAGCAGGAGGGCTCCCCAAGAAGGCAGCCAGTCTGTCCACATACTTCCACTGTGCTCAGGCCCACAAAGGAACACCCCTGCTCTGATCCACAAGGAGAATAGGCTCACAGCAGGACACCTGGCCACCCAGGATGTCCAGGCACAAAGCGCCATAGCTTCTATGCCTGCAGCAGCCCAGCCCTGGCAAACCTGCATGGTCAGCCCCAGCCTCTTGATACGGTCCTTGCCCTCCTTGGTCCAGGGGCCGGGCTCATCATCATCCCTTCGCAGGAGATAGCGCCACACCAGGAACCCAGACTTCCCCTTCTCTGGCCAGTACTTTACAACCTGAAGGAACAGAGCCACCGTTAATGACACCTGGGATCACAAGCAGCCTGGCAGAGGGGCCCAGGCCTCAGGTATAGCTCACCTTGTAGATGCCGTCGTACCGGTTGCCCTCGGCGGGTGCGTACTTGCTATGCTTGCCACCCTTCATGTTACGCACCACCCTGACCGGCTTCCCTGACCGCCAGTCCTTGGCCTCGGCCCCTTTCTTGTCGTTGATGGGGGCATAGCAGTTAAGAGCCAGTGCCCTGAGGGAAAAGTGGGTCCAACATGCTATAGGTTGGAGCACGTCCCCAGAGAGGTGCTCAGCCCCAACCCAGCATCTGAACAAGGCCTTCTATAGAATTAAGTCTTTGTAATCAAGTTCTAATGAGAGCCTGGCATGAATCCCAGCACTTTGGGAAGCGAAGACAGCAGGATACCTTTTTAAGAGACATGAATCCTACTGTGTCACTCAGGCTAGAGTGCATGGCATCACAGCTCACAGCAACCTCAAACTCCTGAGCTCAAGCAATTCTTCTGCCTCAGCCTCAGACTATAGGTACCAGCTACAATGCCCAGCTAATTTTTCTATTTTTTTTTTTTTTTTTTTTAGACAGAGCCTCAAGCTGTCCCCCTGGGTAGAGTGCTGTGACATCACACCTCACAGCAACCTCCAACTCCTGGATTTAAGCAAGTCTCCTGCCTCAGGCTTCCAAGTAGCTGGGACCACAGGCGCCCGCCACAACACCTGGCTATTTTTTGGTTGCAGCCATCGTTGTTTGGTGGGCCTGGGCTAGATTCAAACCCGCCACCTTAGGTGTATGTGGCTGGTGCCTTAGCCACTTGAGCCGAGCCAATTTTTCTAGTTTTAGTAGAGACAGGATCTTGCTCTTATGCAGCATGGTCTCAAACTCCTAAGCACAAGGGTTCCACCCACAGTGCTGAGATTACAGGTGTGAGCCACTGCACCCAGCCCAGGAGGATCACTTGAACTCAGGAGGAGTTTGAGGCTACAGTGAGCTATATAATCATACCACTGCACTCCAGCCTGGGCAACACAGCAAGACCCTATACCTAATTATAAAAACATTCTAATGAGCTTATGCTAGATTTGGGAGCCTTCGCTCTAGTAACTGATGTGCTTGTAAGAAGGGAACACAGAAACACTGATATGTGGAGTATAGGAGGCCGTGTGAGTATAGAGGTAGAGATGAGTGTCACAGCTATAAGCCAAGGATTGTCAACTACCACCACAAACTGAAAGCAGCAGGAAGGACCTTCCTTCCCTCTAGAGCAGCATTTCTCAACCTAGGGGTCGCGACCTTTGAACTGTATTAAAGGTTCGCGGCATTAGGAAGGTTGAAAACCACTGCTCTAGAGGCTCCAGAGGGAGCTGGGCCCTGTCTATTCCATGATTTTCAGACCCCCAGCCACCAAAACTATGAGAGGATAAATGTCTTTTGCTTTAAACCACTCAGTTTGTGGTGTTTTTTCCTGTTGCCATAAAAGACTAATAGACTATGTAGGGAAAACATCCTTGAGAACTAAAAAGAGAAAGAAGACACAGCCTGGCAAAGGCCCCTTTAGCTGGGGTCAACCAAACCAGAGGACAGGTTCACTGATATACCATGATGCCATTTTTTTTTTCCACTAAGTTTAAGACAGGGGGGAAAAATTATGCAGTTGTTTATGGGCAAACAGCTTTTTTTTTTTTTTTGAGACAGAGCCTCAAGCTGTCACCCTGGGTAGAGTGCTGTAGCATCACAGCTCACAGCAACCTCCAACTCCTAGGCTCAAGCAAGTCTCCTGCCTCTGCCTCCCAAGTAGCTGGGACCACAGGCGCCCGCCACAACGCCTGGCTATTTTTTGGTTGCAGCCATGATTGTTATTTGGCGGGCCCGGGCTGGATTCAAACCCACCACCTTAGGTGTATGTGGCTGGCGCCTTAGCTGCTTGAGCCACAGGCACCGAGCCCAAACAGCATTTTTATAAACTGGTTTCATTATATAAGGTGATAAATGAGCAGTTCCCCTTACTGTAAAATATTTTCTGAAAACATGATTTTTAACTGTGCTGAAATTAAAATATTTGTCTAAATAAACATACAACTCACTCTTCCATTCCATAGACATTTAGTTCCTGAATTTTTTTTCCTTTTGCTGTTTTAAATGATGGTATGATAAATACTACTTTTACTGTCTCCTAAACACATTTTTCAGAGTGAAATTAGAGGGTCATGAACACAACACTTAATGTTCTTCATAGAGAAAAGAGCTCTCCAGAAAGATGCCTCCAATTTGTATTTCTATCAATACTGACATATTAGTCTATTCCCTGGCATTAGACAACATTTTAAGTTTTTGGTTAACTTGTACAGGGAAATAAGTATATATCATCGTTGCTTCGATTTGTGTTTGAATACTACAGTTGAACAATTTATCATCATCATTAGCCATCTGCATTTCCTTTGTGAATATCTGTACATCCTTCACTTTTTCTATTAGAGTTTTTCTTGTTGACTTATAACAGCTCTTTATACAATAAAGACATAACCACATGTCAGGTTACAAATTTTCCTCCTAAGTAGTCATCTGCCTTTTAATTTATAAAATTTACTGTTGTAATATGTTGTAAATATTTAAATCAAATCTCTTTCTTTGGGCTTTATGATAATAAAGTCCACCCCCATCCTATAACCTGGGGTTCAATCAAACAGTGGCCTACCACCTGGTTTTGCAAATAAAGCTTTATCAGAAAACAGCCATGTTCATTCACTTACTATGGTCTACGGTTGCCTTTGTGCTATGACAGCAGAGCTAAATAGCTACAATGACTGTGTGACCCTCAAAGCTGAATATATATATATATATATATATATATATTTTTTTTTTTTTTTTTTTTTTTTTTGAGACAGAGCCTCAAGCTGTCACCCTGGGTAGAGTGCTATGGCATCACAGCTCACAGCAACCTCCAACTCCTGGGCTCAAGCGAATCTCCTGCCTCTGCCCCTCAAGTTGCTGGGAGTCTGCCACAACGCTTGGCTATTCTTTGGTTGCAGCCATCATTGTTGTTTGGCAGGCCCAGGCTGGATTCGAACCCACCAGGTCAGGTATATGTGGCTGGTGCCCTAGAAGCTTGAGCCACAGGCGTTGAGCCTTAATGTATTATCTTAACTTTTAGAGAAGACATTAACTTTAATACATCTAAATGACTCAAGTCTTTAGCAAAGAGAAGAACTAAATATCTCAACATCTCTATATCCAACCACTCTTAATGGGACTACCACTGGCTGCACATGACACCCAAAACAGAACTAAGAACTCAGAGAAGCCCATCAGTTAAAAATTGAGAAAACAGTTTCCCACGAACCTATTGGTGTTGGTGAGTTTCTGATCACAAGATTGTTCTGCAGTTCTCTTGTTGCCGGAGAGATCTCGACCACCACTACCTGTGTATGTGAAAAAATTCCCATTGTCCTGAAACACACAAGAAGGCTGGGTGAACCCTCCATACAGAGGAAAAGAGACTCCATTGAAAACCAACCCCCAGTAGATGGCTACTGTCAAAAGAAATAGGTGCTGGTGAAAATGTGGAGAAACAGGAACCCTTGTGCACTGTTGGTAGGAAGGCAATTGGTGCAAGTACTATGGACCCTTTGTGGGTCTCAAAAAATTAAATATAGGTGGCACCTGTAGCTCGGTGGGCAGGGTGCCAGCCACATACACCAAGGCTGGTGGGTTTGAATCCAGCCCAGGCCAGCTAAAGCAAAAAATGACAACTACAACAGAAAATAGCCAGGCATTGTGGCAGGTGCCTGTAGTCCCAGCTACTTGGGAGGTTGAAGCAAGAGAATAGCTTATGCCCAAGAGTATGAGGTGCTGTGAGCTATGACACCACAGCACCCCTACCCAGGGCAACAGCTTGAGACTCTCAATAAAAATAAAGAAAAAAAGTAAATATAGTATTATCACATGATCCAGCAATTCTAATTCTGAATATTGTATAAGTTCAAAAGAATTCAAAGCAGAGACTTTTTTTTTTTTTTGAGACAGAGCCTCAGGCTGTCCCCCTGGATAGATTGCCATGGCATCGCAGCTCACAGCAACCTCCACTTCCTAGGCTCAAGCGAGTCTCCTGCCTCAATCTCCCAAATAGCTGGGACCACAGGCACCCGCCACAACGCCTGGATATTTTTTGGTTGCAGCTGTCACTGTTGTTTGGCGGGCCTGGGCTGGATTAGAACCCACCACCTTAGGTGTATGTGGCTGGCACCTTAGCCACTTGAGCCACAGGCGCCGAGCCTCAAAGCAGAGACTTAAGGCATTTCTACATTCATGTTTGTAGCAAAAGGATTCACAATAGCTGAAAGGTGAAGAAGCCCAAGTATGCATGGATGGAAGAATGGAAGAACAGAACATGGTCCATCCACATGTTTTCATTATTTAGCCATGAAAAGAAAATTCTGACACAGGCTGCAATATGGATGGACCTTGAGGACATGATGCTCAATGAAATAAGCCAGACACAAGAGGACCCATCCTGTGTAATTCTTTAGGAGATTCTTAGAGTGGTCAGAGTCACAGAGAAGAAAGTAGAAGGGTGGGTGTCAGAGGCTGAGGAAAGGACAGGGCATTAGTGTTTTATGGGGACAGAGTGTTTCAGTTTGGGAAGATGAAAAAGTTCTAGAGATGGAGGGTGATGAAGGCTACACAGTAACGTGAGTGTGCCTAATGCTGCCAAGCTGTGCACTGAAAGTGGTTTAGATGGTAAATTGTGTTATGTGTATTTCAAATAAAGCAATCCCCTAAACATTCTCACCACGTCATCTTCATAGCCCCCCGCCAGGACCAAGGAGTATGCTCCGTCATTGCTGCGGCCGTGGATACCTGCCACATGGGGCCGATGAACACCTGACTCGCTGACCTGCCAATACCATCAAAAAATACGTGGCACATTCTGCAGTGATGGCTACATGAACAATCAACCTTGCCCCATCCCCTCCCACCTCAAGAGGCTAGGCGCCTGACATTTTACCCAATGCATGAGGCCAGCAAGTCACCACTTCACCATGAGATAGCTGAGTTCGAGCCATGCCAAGAACAGAGCTGGCTTGAATTCCAACACCCCCCGCCCTGTTGTGCCCATCAGGAATGGGCCACCCATTCCTGATCTTGGATGACTAGAGTTCAAAATGAAAATGTAAATGCTGCCCTCTATTGCATAGGATAGCTCATGCCTGTGATCTCAGCACTTGAGAGCCTGAGGCAGAAGGACCACTTGAGACCTGGGCAACATAGAAAGACCCCATCTTTACAAAAACCACAAAAGTTGGCAGAGCATGGTAACAAGGCTGTACCCCTACTACTCAGCAGACTGAGGCAGAAGGATCACTTGAGCCCAGGAGTTGGAGGCTGCAGTGAACATTGTACTACAGCCTAGATGACAAAGTTGAGACCACGACTCTAAAAATTAAAAAATGCCTTGGAGGGCAGCGCCTGTGGCTCAAAAGGGTAGGGCACCGGTCCCATATGCCGGAAGTGGTGGGTTCAAACCCAGCCCTGGCCAAAAAAAAAAAAATGGCTTGGCGCTTATAGCTCAGCAGCTAGGGCACCAGCCACATACACCGGAGCTGGTGGGTTTGAATCCGGCCCGGGCCTGCCAAACAACGACAACTACAACCAAAAAACAGCCAGGCATCGTGGCAAGCTCCTGTAGTCCCAGCTACTTGGGAGGCTTAAGAGTTTGAGGTTACTGTGAGCTGTGATGCCATAGCCCTCTACCAAGGGTGATATAGACTCTGTCCCCCCAAAAATAATAAAAATAAATGAAAAATAAAAGGGCAGACTCGAGGTTCAGTCAGCCACTTGCTCAACATCCTGAGCGAGCCTAGTGACGGGCGCCCGCCTGGGGCAGCTACTGTGAGTCAAGTGCAGTATTGCCTCCAGAGTGACAAGCACTGTCTTGTTAATCCAGCTCAGTGGGTCTCACCCACGAGCAGTCCTGCCCCCAGGGCACATTCTGATGTCCATGGAGATCTGTAGCTGTCACAACCAGGGCGAGGCAGCTCTTGGCATGGGGTAGGTGGAGGCAGGGAACGCTGCTCAGCACCCTACAGTGCCCAGAATGGCCCCACCCCAGAGAACTATCCAACCCAAATATCACTATCACCAAAGGTTGACAGCACTCAGACTATCATTATAGACTGGCCAGTGCTAAAACGAACCCACTTTGGCAGATGCAACTTTTCCCTACAATGGCAACTTCTGGGAAAAGCCTTATGAGCCTCTAAGCAGATGGGCACCTAAACCATCCTTGGAAGCATTTTCAGGCCTCTGGTAAACTATAGGAACAAACCAAAGTCTCCAGGCTTCTCCTGCCCTCCCTGGCCAGCCAAGATGCCACTAGGCTCCTGAACTGCCTCAGCCCCAGCCACCAACACACCACAGACACAGGATGGGCACATGCAGCCCTGAGAGCAAGGGCTATGGGTACCTGCACTCGGAAGCGCCACATGGTGCCCACAGGAATCCCTGGGATGGGTCCATAGTGGTTGGATGGGACGATGGTACACTCCTTGGTGCGGCCCACACACGCCATGCCCTGTCCGCATTAGAGACAGAAAGGCAACAGCAGCATGAGCTTTGGTGGGGCAGCAGGGGGCAGCAGAGGGCAGCAGAACCACACATGAGGGGACCAGGACTCACCTTGCCCCAGTCCCGCTGTGAGGAGGACGTGGCCGACGCCATCTTCGCCTTCTTCTTGCTCTCGCGCAGTTTCTCTCCTGCCAGCACCACCTCACTGGCATCATTCCGACACTCGGGGCAGTACCTAAAGTGGCCGGAGTGACATTCTGTCACTGTGGTCCCAGCAGACAACCCTCTAGCTGATTTGTGCCCTCCTACATCCAATGCAGGTGTCCCCTCCCAGCACTGCTGCCCTCCTGCCCTATCTAAAATGGGGGACACCGAAATCCATTCAAGTTAAACAAAGTCAAGAACCCAGCTTCATGCTCCTGATCCTAAGTACTGCACAGCCACGCGGATGTCACAGAAATGGAACATTCCCATTGTCATGGAATGTTCTGTGAGAAACAGGTTCTCCCACTTAGAATCCCACAGTAGAGAGTCAGCCCAACTATGATGCAGGGAAGACTTAGGCAACTCAGTAGGTACTGACCAGTGCCCTAGACTCAGTTTCCCCCCTCCATAAGGTGGGACAAGGAGGGGAGAGCTCCTACCCGAGCTGCAGGGAGGGTCCTCAGACCACAGCCCAGCGCAGCAGGGCCTTCCCGTCCCTATCCAATGTTATCATTGTTAGCGCTGTAAGTACAGTGGCTGAGAGGCTTCCTTTTGCGGAAGCCATGATGCCCTTTGCTCTGTCTGCCAGAGATCCTGCAGTCTGGACCCAGACAGGCCTACGTATCCATGGCCTACACTGCCCTAGACAGGACAGGCCCCACTCACCACTCCTCTTCGCTGGGAACGCTGCTGAGGGGCGGGCAGAGGCAGTAGATGTGGAAAGCCATGTCACACTCGTCACACATGAGCTGCTTGTCAGGGTCCTCCCGGCCCCCACACACATGGCAGGCGCAGACTCGGCAGAGCTTACTCATGTCATCCTTGCAGTGTTTGCAGGTGGGCCCACTTTTCCCTGAACACAGAGGCCAGGTCAGCTCCAAGGCCCAACCAGGCTGGGAATGGGACGGGAACCCTCAACCCATGCCCACTGTGGAAAACAGGGGAGACACACTCAGTACTCACGTCTCATGGGATTCTCAACCATGGGGCTCCCTTCGCCTGGGAGCTCAATCTTGAAGATTTCATCCACAAAGATGATACGACAGTCATCAAGAGAATCATCCCTGTGAGAGATGAGGATGCTGGAACATTCTGACTGTCCAATCCCACTGAGGCACCTCAGAAAGGCTCCTACCCCTTAAATTTGTAGCACGTGAACACCACTGGTTCTATTACATCAGCTGGGAAGTTTCAAGGGGCGTCATGCTGAAGTTTAGGTATTTCCCTTATTGCTTAAAGTCCCACTAAATAGGACTCAAGAGGAAAACAGAAGCAGCCAGTTTCCTTATGTGATACGTATGAGAGAATGAGTCTGAACCTCCAAGTATGAAAGGCTGATTCAGCAATACCTAACAGACAAGAACCATAAAGGAAAAGTCTGATCCCATTTGCCTCTGTCAAAGTATAAAGCCCTCATAAGATGACACCCCAAGATCTGACATGTATTATCAGCAATGTCCAGTGGAAATGGGATGAGCTATAAATAAGCTCTGCATGCACAATTCTAAATTTTCTAGCAACCACATTTGAGAACTAAACATAGGAAGTACTTGGAATACTTTTTCTGCAACCCAATGTAAAAAGATATTTCAACATGGACTATGAAAAAATTAATGAGAGGGGCAGCGCCTGTGGCACAGTGGATAGGACACCAACCCCATATACCAAGGGTGGCAGGTTCGATCCTGGCCCCAGCCAAACTGCAACAAAAATACCTGGGTATTGTGGCAGGCGCCTATAGTCCCAGCTACTGGACAGGCTAAGGCAGGTGTCCTCAAACTGTGGCCCACTGAGGACATTTATCTGGCCCTCCGGGTGTTTTTGCCATTGCTGCCTGTCCTGCTTAGCAGCCAACTCATCCCGGGGCCCACAGTCCGGCCCTCCAATAGTCCCAGGGACAGTGAACTGGCCCATTTAAAAAGTTTGAGGACCCCTGGGCTAAGACAAGAGAATCGCCTAGGCCCAGGAGGTTGCTGTGAGCTGTGACACCACAGCACTTGACTGAGGGCGACACAGTGAAAGTATCTCAAAAAAAAGAAAAAATTAATGAGCTATTTTATATTCTTTTTCTATACTAAGTCTTTGAAACCCAGTGTATATTTTAAGCTTAGAGCCTATCTTGAACTCTCAGCTTCAAGCAATCCTCCCACCTCGAGCTCCCCCAGAGCTGGATGACAGGTGTGAGACACTGTGCCTGGCTCACAGCACATCTCACTTTGTCCTAACCACATTTCAGTGTTCAGAACATGTGTGACTGTGGCTAAGGGACAGACCTACCTTTCAAGGTAATATAGGAGACACATGCACACAGCAAGTGACACCGTGACGATGGATAGCAACATCTAGATTGTTTCTCAGGAAACCAAAGGCCCAGCAATCCCAGGCTGAGAGTCTCCTAAGCCAAAAGCAGTGATGGCTGCTGCTCTGAAGAGGCCCTGTTGCCTCCATCCCTGATGTCAGGGAGCACAGGCACATGGGTCCCTGGGTCCTAATCAGCCTCTGATTGTATAGGCAGGAAACGCAAGGCCCAGAGAGAGACAGCAGTTTGCCGAAGTCACATAATAAGAAAACAAGAGCAGGGTGGTGCTTGTGGCTCAAAGGAGTAGGGCACTGACCCTATATGCTGGAGGTAGCGAGTTCAAACCCAGCCTTGGCAAAAAAAAAAACCCACAAGTACAGAAGGAACTTCAGCCTTCTAACCTACCAGACCCACTTTTCCTGTGCTCACCCTTCAGAGCACCTGTATTGACACCTTCAGAGGTCTGAGTTCCAGCAAAGCAGGATGTGTTACCACAGCTTGCTCAAAGAAAGGGGTCTGAAGCTGAATGCTCAAACTCTCAGCCTCAATCAGCCTTTTGGAAGGTGAGACTTTTCTGGGCACTCATCACAGGCTATCTAGTAAATTCTGTTACTAAACATACAGCAAAGGTGACTTCACAAGACATAGCTGGCCCTTCATCATTCCTACCTTCACGTTAGTTTTCAGACCAAAAAGATAGAAGATCTCAAGGGAGACCTGGGATATAATTTTGTGTTATTTCTCTTTGAAAAACAAAAACAGGCCGGGCTCAGTGGCTCATGCCTATAATCCTAGCACTCTGGGAGACCAAGGTGGGTGGATTGCTTGAGCTCACAAATTCAAGACCAGCCTGGGCAAAAGGGAGACCCGTCTCTACTAATAGTAGAAAAATTGGGCAGTGCCTGTGGCTCAGTGAGTAGGGCACCAGCCCCGTATACTGAGGGTGGCAGGTTCAAACCCAGCTCTGGCCAAACTGCAACCAAAAATAGCCAGGTGTTGTGGTGAACACCACCTACCTGGGAAGCTGAGGCAAGAGAATCGCCTAAGCCCAGGAGCTGGAGGTTGCTGTGAGCTGTGTGAGGCCACAGCACTCTACTGAGAGTGAAAAAAAGACTCTGTCTCTACAAAAAAAAAAAGAAAAACTGAGGCAACAGGATTGATTCAGTCTGAGCTGTAGGTTGCTGTGAGTTAGGACACCATGGCACTCTACCCAGGGTGACAGCTTGAGACTGTCTCAAAAAAAAAAAAAAAGAAAAGAAAAGAAAAAAAAATTGAAAATAAAAAACAAAAACCCAACCAGCCTTATTGAGAGAATTTCCATACTGAGCACAGAATTCACTGGATTCTAGGACATTCAAAACCATTGCCAATCAACTTCAGGATATTTTCATCACTCTTGTGTTGTTTCCTTGCATCAAAGGGGAATAAGGAGGATTCTCCTTAGTGAGGAGCAGAGGCAGGTTGGAAAGACTGCTTTGGATCATACTCTCTGGTCAGTTCCCTTACTTAGCATCACCTTCCATAGGAGGGGATTTCTAATAGTAATGCCCTGGTTCAAAAAACACTTTTATGGAGCGGTGGCTGTGGCTCAGTGAGCAGGGCACAGGCCCCATATACCAAAGGTGGCAGGCTAGAGCCCAGCCCCGGCGATACTGCAACAAAAAATAGCCGGGTATTATGGCAGGCGCCTATAGTCCCAGCTACTCGGGAGGCTGAGGCAAGAGAATCTCGCCTAAGCCCAGGAGTTGGAGGTTGCTGTGACCTGTGATGCCAAAAATACTTTCATGGCCAAGCTGTGTACGTAACACAACACACACACACACACAGAGTCTTTTTTTTTTGGAGACAGTCTCACTATGCCCCCCACTCACAGTGCTGTGGCATCACAGCTTACAGCAACCTCAAACTCTTGGGCTCAAAGGATTTTCTTGTCTCAGCCTCCCAAGTAGCTGGGACTATAGGTACCCGCCACAATGCCCGGCTATTTTTTGGTTGTAGCTGTCATTGATGTTTGGCCCACCAGCTCTGGTCTATGTGGCTGGTGCCCTAGCCTCTGAGCCACAGGCACCGAGCCCACAGTCTTTTTTTTTAATACTAAGTAATGCAGCTAAAAGCAATTCATCAGGCTCTGGTGCCTGCAGCACAGTGGTTACGGCCGAGAGTGATGGGTTCCAACCCAGCCCAGCCAGCTAAATGATGACAATTGCAACAACAACACAACTGCAATCAAAGGAAAGGTGAGTCAACAGAATCACTTAAACCCAGGAGTTGGAGCTGTGATACCAGAGCACTCTGTGATACCAGAGCACTCTACCAAGGGTGACACAGTGAGACTCTGTCTCCAAAAAAAAAAAGGGACCTATAAGTAGTGCCAACTGTTTATTCAATGAAATTTTATCCATACATAGCCACACCCATTCATTTATGTTGTCTATGGCTGCTTTTTTTTTTGTAGAGACAGAGTCTCACTTTATCGCCCTTGGTAGAGTGCCAGGGCATCACACAGCAACCTCCAACTCCTGGGCTTAAGCAATTCTCCTGCCTTGGCCTCCCAACTAGCTGGGATCACAGGCGCCCACCACAACGCCTGGCTATTTTTGTTGCAATTTGGCTGGGGCCGGGTTTGAACCCGCCACCCTCGGTGTATGGGGCTGGCGCCCTACCCAGTGAGCCACAGGCACCGTCCGTCTATGGCTCCTTTAACACTACAATGGCAGGGTTAGAGTATATCATCAATACAGTCCCCTCTGGCCTGAGAAGCCAAACAATATGGTCCTGTGCAGGAAAAGTCAGCTGCTCTGATCAATGACACAGAGTCAAATGACAAGCACTCAGCTGCCTGCACTCACAAGTCAGGCCCCAATGCAGCACTGCACTCTCACTCATGGATGATGGGACAGCACCCAGGGTGCCCCAAATGCTAGGATGAGCCAATCCCTACAACAGGTGATCCAAGTCTCTTGGGTCCCAAATAACATGGTTAGGGAACAGGCAGGGCCTCTGCCACTGCAGAGGGCACCAAGGACATCATTGCAGCACAGCATGGACTCTAAGACCTTGTCTCCCAGTGACCATAGCAGCCTGTCCCCATCTCCCTGCTGCCACACTGCCCCTGCAGTCCACTCCCTGATGGGAAGCCAGAGCCAATCTTAATCACAGCTCAAAATGTATCATTCCTGGGTTTGAAACTGCCCCTAACAGAGAATAAACACCACTTCCTTATAGAATCCTAGCCATCCCCCTGCATGCCCTACTCAGGACAGCTTCCATGGTCACCTCCACTGCTCCTTCCCACTCTGCCTTCCAACCTACCAGCCTCCCTTCGGGGCCACAAATGCACCAGAAACAGCCCTGACCCAGGGCTTTGCACGTACTATACCTGGGATCGGGAAATTATTGCCAGATACTCATATACACACGCAATATAGAATATCACTCAACAATAAAAAGGAAGGAAATTCTAACACAGGCTACCATATAGATGAAACTTGAGGACATCATGCTCAGCGAAATAAGCCAGACACAAAGGAGGGACAAATCCTGTGTGATTCCACTCACACACAGGAGGTTCCTAGAATTATCAAATTCAGAGAGACAAAGTAGAATAGTGGGTGCTGGGGGCTGGGGAGGGGCTGAGGAGTTAGTGTTTCATGGGGACAGAGTTCTAGTTTGGGAAGATGAGAGGGTTCCCTAGGTCAGGGTGAGAGGCGGTCACAGGGAACAGGACAGTAATAGAGCCCCAGAGGGGTGGATGGGTCCAGAGGCCCTGGGAGAAGGGAGGGAGGATATGCGGCTCACCCGAGCATGACGTTGGCATATAGCTCTCGCACTGTCCTGGTTTCTCGTTTTCTGGTGATCTCTGCATCGTACCAGAAGCCCCGCTCCTTGGGGAGGTCAGGGTTGTAGTTAAGCATAACCACTTGGCCCACCTCCAGGTCCTGCCACTTGATGATGGTTCGGGCACGAGCGCGGACATCCCTGGCACTCATCTGGACCACGCCATTCTCTGGGTAACTAGGAAGAAAAGCCCATCCTTAGAGCCCATGGTCACAGCAGACTTTATACCCTCAACGGGTAATGGAAGCCAAAGTGGAAAAGGCCACACACCATAGCACATGCACAGTCCCATCCCTACTGCCCCCCCCGCCCCGACAGTGCTGAAAACACACAAGCACATAAAATGAGTTCCAGTTACAGGAGAATTATAGGTTGGGGCATGTACCCCCAATGAAAGAGATCTTGATGTCCTAATCCCTGATATCAGTAGATGTGACCTCTTGTGGAAACAGGGTCATAGAAGTGATTATGTTAAGATCACACTAGAATAGGGTAGGGCTTAATCTGACAGGACTGGTGTCTTCAGAAGAGGAAAGGAAACACAGAGAGGAGAATGTCACACAAGGGCAAAGGCAGAGATCAGAGTGATGCAGACACAACACTGGCCAGCACAAGAAAGTGGGAGAGGCAAAGGAGAATCCTCCCCAAGAGCCTTCAGAGGAGCCTGGCCCGTATGTTTCTGCTGTTACATGCCACTCAGTTTGTGGTACTGTTATAGCAGCCCTAGGAAACGTGGAGAAGCAAGTTCAGGTGGATAAACAAAATAACTTTTAATATACACATATGGAAAATGATTTTTGCAGAGGAACATGTTTTGTTTATATAAACACATCATATATTGGTATATAAGAGAAAATTATTCTAGATACATAGGAATATGCCACTAGCCACAAAAAAAGGGCATGAAATAGAATGTTCTGGTGAAACAAAGTTAAGCCTCAAGTGAGAGAACAACCGCAAATCTGAGTGGCTTAACTGCCTGGGGCTCACTACCGTCTCTAAACCACCAAGAATAGGGGTTGTGAAACTTTTTCTATAAAGCACAAGGTAGTATCTTTGGCTCTGTGAGGTGGATTTCTGTTGCAACTGCTTCTCTGCCACATGGTGTAGCAGGACAACCACCACTGACAACACAGAAAACTAATGGGTAACACATTTTGATAAAGCTTTGGCAGTGGGCTAGATTTGGCTCTAGGGGTACAGTTTGAGACTTCCAACCAAGAGAATGTGAATCTTATGTCTGTGATTCACATAATCCAATTTCTCCAATGAATTTTACAGACAGGGATCCAGGAAAGAACTAGATGAAACGCCCGCCCCCTACAACATGAGCCCTAAGTGGACTTTGCTCTGTCATGGACTGAACTGTGTACTTCTCAAAATCCATGTGCAAAGCTATAACATGCAATGTGACCATACTAGAGACAGGACCTTGAGAGAGAAAAATGAAGGTTAACTGAAGTCATAAGGATGGGGTCCTAATGTGACAGGACTGGTGTCCTTATAGGAAGAAACCCCAAAGCAGATGGAAGAAAAACTATATGAGGACACAGTGAGAAAGCAGCCACCTGCAAGTCAGGATGCTAGAACATTCTGGCTGTCCAACCCCACTGAGGCACCTATCACTTGCCCTTGGACTTCTAGCCTCTAGAACTGCATGAAAGTCAGCGTCTATTGTTTGAGCTGCAGTCTGTTGTACCTCATTGTAGTAGCCTGGACAGACAAAATGCTGCTTGTGTCTGTCACCAACACATGTTCCTGCGACAGGGCCAGGCAAAAAGTGCTCAATAAATACACACTCAGGAAACAGAGCTTTACATTCCAAGCAAAGAGACAACAAATATAAAACATGGCAACATGCGTAAATAAGAGGCATGAATAAAACAAAACAGGAAAACTGGAGTGGGGAGAACATGGCAATTTGCTTGGCCAAGCTGAACACAGATCTCCAAGGAGGAGCCTGCCTGGCTGGTCCCCAAGTAGGTGGCCTCATGTGTTGTTAGGGTATGTTAGGAAAGGAAAGCCTAGCCCCAGGTCCTAACTGCCAATCTAAGACAGCACCAAGGTCCAGACTAAAGACACGTAGCCAACAATGATATGTCCCAAAGAGCCCAAGTTCCCTAGACCAGCCCAAGCCCACCAGACACTCACTCATCATATTTCACGTGATAAATGACATCATCTTCAGGGGCTGGGCTAGAGGTAGAACAGCAGGGCTCATCCTGGGAAGGTGCCTTCCGTGTTACCTTGACAACCTGCGCCTCAAACCAAGCCCCCATGTTTGTGTCCCGAGCATCGACGTACTCATTGACCTGTAAGAACAAAAATTCTCGTCCTGACTGGGACAAGGTATTCTGACAGGAGCCTATCTTGCTTCTGGGAGTGCTGGTGATTCAGAACCCAGATGCAAACTCAGATGCTGATAATAGGGTTTATCCACCACAGCACCCATGACATTAGGCCAGAGCACCTCTGGGGTGGGCCTGTCTGAGACACCACAGGTGCTGAGCATAGTCCCTGCCTCCACCCACCCAATGACAGAGGCTCTCCCCACTCACAAGTCATGACTCTCAGATGTACCCAGACATGGCCCAGTGTTCCCAGGAGGGAACAATCCCCCAGAAGGGAACCACTGCCTATACGGAACCACAGAAGAAAGTAGGCCAGGTTGGAACAAGATGGACGCAGAGCATGAGTGTATTATATTAATGGAGGCCCTGCTGCCATGCTCCAGCCATAGCTGCTATGCAGCTCCAGGAAACCAGTACTGCCAAGAGAAGCTGGAAATCTTGGCTAGGTGGGGTGGCTCACACCTGTAATCCTAGCACTCTGGGAGGCTAAGGCAGTTGGATTATTTCAGCTCAGGAATTTAAGACCAGCCTGAGCAACAGTGACCCTCCCCCACCCCGGTCTCTACTAAATATGAAAAAACTGAGGCAAAAGGATCACTTGAGCCCAAGAGTTTGAGGCTGCTGTAAGCTATGATGCCACAGCACCCTACCAAGGGTGACAAAGTAAGACTCTTAAGGAAAAAAAGGAAAAAAGTTGGAAATCTAAATATTTCTATAAAAGTCTTTTCCTTCTTTTGAGATGTGGTTCTTGCTCTGTTCCTGAAGCTGGGGTACAGTGACACAATCACAGTTCATTGCAGCCTCCAATTCCTGGCCTCAATCAATTCCCCTGCCTTGGCCTCCCAAAGTGCTGAGATCACAGGTATGAGCCACTATGCCAGTGGTTCTCAACCTTCCTAATGCGGCAACCCTTTAATACAGCTCCTGTGGGTTGTGAACCACAGGTTGAGAACCACTGCACTATGCCCAGCCCATTTCCTGATCTTAGATGGCAGCAGCGAATTCAGAAATTCACGGCCACTGCAAGGGCTACAGAAAACACCTGCAGGCCCCAGCACAGGACTTCTCTGTTCTAGAGGGTCACAAAGGAATCCTAAGTGTTCCCCACATGGAACATGGGGAATGCCTATAATCCCAGCACTCTGGGAGGCTGCTGGGAAGGAAACCAAATTCCTGCCAGTCATTTCCACTGTAGGATGGAGGCTGCCCACTCCAGGAGGCGGCTGGCTGCCCTCAACAAGGTCCAAGCAGGAAAGCTGGGGGAACCTGGGCTGCATTACCTATGGAACCCGAGTGCGCAAAGACCATGCAGCCCCAGAGCCTCACCTTGTACAGCCCCGCCTCGACCCATGTGGCCTCATCCCCCAGGTCCACTCTGCTCTCTGTCTCAGCAGCCGCCTCGCCATGGTTGGAAGACTTGTCAGACTCACTTTGGGCCAGACAACAGCCAGAATCCGTGTCTGAGAGCTCAGGGTCCCTCTCCTTGATGGCAGGGGGCAGCACAAGGCTCTGGCGGACCAGGAGCTGGATGGTGTCATTCAGGCGGACATTATAGTCAAAGAGACTGTGGCCATCCTCCATCTGTGGAGATACCCAGGACAAACATTGAGTTTACATGTGCAGGCACCAGGCTGGCCTTGAGCAAAAGCACCCGTATCCCCACCCTCATGTACAGTGAGATCTAGATCAGACTGAAGCACCTAAAGCCAGGGGGTCTTGTTTGCAGCACCACCACTGGCCCTTCCTTCAAGGGCCCCAGGCCACCCTCAGTGAGGGCTGCTAGCATCATACACCAAATATTCCTATGAACACACAGAATATCGTCGTCCCAGTGTGCCACAAACGAAGTGGGTTTTCAGGGGTTCTTCCTAACTTAGAGCAGCTTTTTTTTTTTGGAGGCGGAGTCTCACTATGTCACCTTCGGTAGAGTGCCATGGTGTCATAGCTACAGCAACCTCAAACTCTTGGGTTTAAGTGATTCTCATGCCTCAGCCTCCCAAGTAGCTGGGACTACAGGGTACCTGCCACAACGCCCAGCTATTTTTTGTTGCAGGTGTTTTAGCTGGCCCGGGCCAGCTTCAAACCTGCCAGCCTTGGTGAATGTGGCCGGCACTGTAAGCACTGCTATGGGCACCAAGCCGCTTAGAGTAGCTTTTCTTACAGTACATTACCCCCTGCCTCCCAAGGGACACTGGACAATGTCCAGGGACACTTGTGGTTGTCACAACTAGGAGAAGGAAGGTGCGCCTAGCATGGAGTGAATAGAGGCAGGGACGCTGCTTAGCACCTATAGTCCTCAAGATGGTCCTACCCCAGAGAAGGATCCAGGCCCAGTGTCCACAGTACTCAGGAGGAACACCTGCCCTGTGTGAACACACCCCAGTGTTCAGTGGCTCCAGTTCAAACCTTATCTGCCCAAGGCAGCTTCTCCCTCCATCAACTCCATCCTTCTCTCTGAGGCCTTTATCCCAACTCCCTTGTGCCTCACAGATAGGGCTGTCACTAGCACAATCCAATAGTCTGCACCTCTGGTCATCTGACTCAGCAGCTGTGCTTGAAAGGACCTCCTGAGCTGCACCCAGATGGCACAAGAGGCCAAGGGGGTTAATTTGTTAGAAACTATCCTTTGGTGATCCAGCACCAAATAAGGACCCTTTCCCATGTGGTTTACCCAATGCCCCTAAGGTAGGGGCCTCCTCTTTTGCACTGTGGACACTGCCACTGGGTAAGGCCCCCATTCTCTGAGGTGGGGCCACCCTGGGTCCTGCAGGGTGCCGAGCAGTATCCCTGGCCACCATCCACTCCATACCAGCAGTAGCCCCATCATGACAACCAAAAATGTCCCCAGATATTGCCCAGTATCTCCTGGGGGGCAGAACTGCCCTAAGGAAGGGGAAGAGATAGGGCAACAGATACACAGAAGGGTAAGCTCTCTTCCTCCCACCCAACCTTTCCCACCAGCTGGAGGTCCACAAGCCTGGTGCCCATTAATATGCAAACAGCACCTCAGGTCAAAGTGAGTTCCAGAGTCCAAGGACCTTCCCCTTGTCCATCATAAACATGAGAACCTGATGAAAGATGGCCTTTCTTTTCCAGAAAAACACCTGCCCCTACCAGCACCCAAATTCCAGTTTTCAAGCTATCTGGCAGCTTCAGCCTCCTGAGTAGCTAGGACTATAGGTGCAGCCACCATGCCCAGCTATCAGGAAAACACTGAGCACAGCCATCCTATGAACAGCTGCAGAGGTTTCAGGGGATACCTGGAAACACCCTGGACATATAGTGCCACTGACAACTGCTTCTCCCTCACCAGTCACCCAGTGAGCAGGGAGCACCTGTGATACCTCCACACTACTCTGGTACCAAGACATGGCTCCAGCACTTCCAACACCAGGCAGAAGACTCAGAGGAGGCACGTCAATCTGTATACACACGTTCACACAGCTTCCTTCACCATAGCCAGGGAGTGCAAACAGCCAAAAGTCCACTAGCCCCGGAGTGGATAAACCCAACATGGACCATCCACAGTGGAACAGGACTCAGACATGAAAAGGAAGGAGGCTCTGACACAGGCTACAACGTGGAGGGATCTTGAGGACATCATGCTCAGTGAGAGAAGCAAACACAGAAGGACACACAGTGCAAGACTCCATTTATATGAAATGACCAGAACCAGTAAATCCAGAAACAGGAAGTGGATTCATAGGTGCCAGGGGCTACGGGTGGGGAAAATAAGAGGGTGTTACCTGGTGGGTACAGGATTTCCCTTTGAAGTTATGAAAATGTCCTAAAATTAACTACAATGATGGTTGCACAACTTGAATGTACCTACAAAGCATTCAATTGTACTCTTTACATGGGTGAACTGAACCGTATCTAGACTACATCCCAATAAAGTTGTCAAAAAAAGGAATAACCTCATCTAAGAAGGGTGCATACTACATGATTCCAACTCTAGGACATTCTGGAAAAGGCAAAACTGTAGAGATGTAAAAGATCAGTGATTGGCAGGAGCTTGGGGGGCAGAGGAAGGAACAGACTGAGCACAGGGGATTTTAGAGTAGCAAACTGCTCTGTAGGATACTGCAATGGCAGACACATGTATGTATTTGTCCAAACCACAGAATGTTCCACACCAAGAGTGAACCCTACTGCTGACCTGTCTATGGAGGTTGGTCCGCTGTAACCAACGCCCCACTGTGAGGGCAGGGAGCTCTTCACTCCTGCTTGATTCTGCTGTGAACTTTGACTGCTCTAAAGAAATAAAGAGCGCTAATTTTAAAAGGGAGGTAATAAAGTCAACTGATAGGGAAACAAGCAGCGGATAAGGCAAATGGCACTTAAAAGATGACCAGGATATCTGCACATGGGGACCCAGCACTCCACAGATGACCTTCAGAGCTAGGTCACTATCTGGGATAGGGTGTCCTGGGCACTGCAAGGTGCTGAGTAGTGCCCTTGGTCTCCCCCCACTCCAGGTCAGAAGGACCCCTCCCTAAGCACGACAGCTCTGTAAGCACTGCCAACCTAAACAGGCCCCACATGTATATCCAAGGGACACCTACACGGGAGCTCATCATGGGTTCATAGCAATACCATGTGCCAGCAAAACACAGCAAAAAACCTGCCCAGCAGGGAACAAGCACACTGTGGCTCATGTACCAAGGAGTACTGCACGTAACAGCCACACACAGCAGAGCAGAGGGGGGTTCCTCTGTGGAGGGATCGAGGCAGGTCCTACAAGACAGCAGCAGTCCCAGCCCCACCATGACAAGCCAGAAGATGGCCTAGAGGACATACAAGGTAGTAGGGTGGCTGGGAGCCAGCTTGGGGGAAGTGTCACAAACCAAGTAACCTGGACAGAAGCAGTGAAGAAGGGAGAAACAGAACAAAGCCAGCAAAAGCCACATGGTCAGATCCCGCCTGCCTAGGACATGAAGATGAGGCTTATATCCCGGGGGGGGCCAGGACCCATCTGACGCAGGGCCCTGCCCAGGCTTGCCAGGCAGTCGCTGACCTGCAGGCCCAGCCTATTCCCTCTTACACATTGTCAGAAACAGTACCTGCACCACCAGGGTTGGCTGATCTGGTCCCACCCATCCACGGCCTCAGCCCCTTACCCATCAAGAAAGCATGGGCAGAGAGAAGCACCATCTACTGGGCAAAGGTGCCTACAATAGGGACAGAAACACGGCAGGATGTGGGCAGGGAAGAGGGGCTGCAGCTTTGGCCAAACTGGCATATAGCTCCAACTCCAGGAAACAACTCATAAGCCAGTCAGGCTGCTTTCTGATGTTGCTTTTTTTTTTTTCTTTTTCAGACAGAATCTCACTTTGTCCCCCTCAGTAGAGTGCTATAACATCATAGCTCACAGCAACCTCAAATTCTTGGGCTCAACCAATCCTCTTGCCTCAGCCACAACGCCCAGCTACTTTTCGGTTGCAGCCATCATTGTTGTTTGGCAGGCCTGGGCTGTATTCAAACCCGCCAGCTCAGGCAGGCAACAGAATGAGACCTTGTATCAATAAAGTAAGTAGGTAAATTATGATGCATGCAAACAAAAGGTCTTCTACTAAGCCACCACAAGAACAAAGACACTGTGGCATTGACATTGAACCATCACAGAGATAGTAAATGAGCAGTTCACGGAAGAGAAAGGCATGCATAGGGAGGTGCCTGTGGCTCAAGGAGTAGGGCGCTGGCCTCATATACCAGGGGTGGTGGGTTCAAGCCCAGCCCCAGCCAAAACTACGAAAAAAAAAAAAAAGAAAGAAAGGCATGCATAAGCCTGTTCTTATCTGGAATATAAACAGCAAACATGCACAAATATGTCCAAATCCTCTGGAAGGAGACAGGTTACTGCTGTAGGGGGAGGCCCTGAGTATTGAGGTAGGTGGAGAAGACCTGCTCCTTGCTTTTTAGACATTTGAGATTGTATGCGACAAAAAGGTTTGTACCACAAACTCTTTTTTAGGTTTTATGTAAAAGCTAAATAAATATACAGGTGGACAACTAATATGTACTGCTAGTTCCTTTTGAAAATTTATGCTAGGCTTGGCGCCTGTGGCTCAAGCAGCTAAGGCGCCAGCCACATACACCTAAGGTGGCGGGTTCGAATCCCCAGCCCGGGCCCGCCAAACAACAATGACAGCTGCAACCAAAAAATGGCCAGGCGTTGTGGCGGGCGCCTGTGGTCCCAGCTACTTGGGAGGCTAAGGCAGGAGACTCGCTTGAGCCCAGGAGTTGGAGGTTGCTGTGAGCTGTGATGCCATGGCACTCTACCCAGGGAGATAGCTTGAGGCTCTGTCTCAAAAAAAAAAAAAAAAAAAAAAAAAAAAAAGAAAATTTATGCTAAAAGCTCACCACATCTATTGTTTCTGCCCTCTTTCTATGCTCCCCAGCCATGTTCAGTGGTTATTCTTCAGGGTGCAAGTGCCACCCAGAAGTACAACAGAGCAGGAAATTATACCACCAAGTTTGGCAAGTAACGGTTTCCCATTCGGCTCAGAGATGGAGATTTCAGGGACAGAAACCAGACTGCAAGAGATCACATCAAGGACAGTGTGAGCCTTGTGCCAAGAGGAAACAGAGCATTTGATGGGGGTCTGGGAGAGGGACTGAACCTGGGGGAGAGAATGGAAGTAAATTCTTCTGCCTTCCTGGGGAAGCATCCTTGGCCCCCACCATCAGCTCTCAGCCTAGTAGGGATGATCTCCAGGCCTCTGTGGCATTCCCAGGTGCATACAAGACAGATGGATGGGGCAGTGCCTGTGGATCACTGGGTAGGGCACCAGTCCCATATACCGAGGGCGGCAGGCTCAAACCCAGCCCCAGGCAAACTGCAACAAAAAAATAGCTGGGCCTTGTGGCGGGCGCCTGTAGTCCCAGCTACTCAGGAGGCTGAGGCAAGAGAATCTCCTAAACCCAAGAGTTGGAGGTTGCTGTGAGCTGTGTGACACCACGGCACTCTACCAAGGGCGATAAAGTGAGACTTTACCAAAAAAAAAAGGACAAATAGATGGACAGAGGGATGAAAGAGCTGAAAATCTACAAGGCAGGATCCCAGGTAGAGCAGAGGGGACAATGCACACATAGGGAGGAAGAGACAGAGTAGACAGCACAACCCCTCTCGTCATGTCCCAGCACACCATGGATGGAGAGGATGGATCAATACTGACAAGTAGGCTCGGCGCCTATAGCTCAACCGGCTAAGGCGCCAGCCACGTACACCTAAGGTGGCGGGTTCGAATCCCCAGCCTGGACCCGCCAAACAATGATGGCTGCAACCAAAAAATAGCCAGGCGTTGTGGCGGGCGCCTGTGGT
>CAUYTI010103546.1:0-28409 GCA_963575145.1 Galago senegalensis | reverse complement strand
TCCCAGCTACTTGGGAGGCGGAGGCAAGAGACTCGCTTGAGCCCAGGAGTTGGAGGTTGCTGTGAGCTGTAATGCCATGGCACTCTACCCAGGGGGACAGCTTGAGGCTCTGTCTCAAAAAAAAAAAAAAAAAAAGCAAAGAGGTAGGGAAAACAAACAAGGGTGATCATTCCAAATGAGTCCCTCATTTTTAGTTCTACTTCTTTGTCCAACCTTTTTCCTACTCATCTCCAAATTCAGAGGCTGAGTTTTGTTGAGAAATTTGATTTCCATCTCTGCTGCAGATCTGACTGTTTACTATAGGAAAGAGCTTCCTTTATTAGTCAGCACAGTTGTACTGCTTATTTTTTAAATTTGAAAACTGTAAACTATAACTTTGCCATACAGATGAGTTTGCTGTTAGTTTGGGATTTTTTTTTTTTTTTTTTGAGACAGGGTCAAAATGGTGTCACAACTCACAGCAACCTCAAACTCATGGGTTCAGGTGATCCTGTTGCCTCAGCGTCCGGAATAGCTGAGACTACAGGCACCTGCTATTACTCCTGGCTAATTTTTCTATTTTTGTAGCGATGGTGTCTTGCTCTTGCTCAGGCTGTTCTCAAACTCATGAGGTCAAGTGATCCACTTGCCTCAGACTTCCAGAGTGCTGGGATTGCAGGCATGAGCCACCATGCCCCGCTGGTTTAGGATCTTTTAAATTTCCGTTCATGCCTTATAAGTTCTGTCAATCACTCAAGCGGTGCAAAGCAAGGGGTTATTTATTATTTTCCCTAGTCCTGAGAGAAAAAGCTTTAGGTTACATTCCTTTGCTGGGAGATCCATGTATTTTATAGTTTATCTCTTTTGTTCTGTGACATTGCTCAAGTTACCACTATGTTTTACAGCTGGGTGGCCCCTGTGGCTCAGTGGGTAGGGCGCCGGCCCCATATACTGAGGGTGATGGGTTTGAACCTGGCCTCAACCAAACTGCAACAACAACAACAATAACAAAAAATAGCCGGGCGTTGTGGAGGGTGCCTGTAGTCCCAGCTACTTTGGAGGCTGAGGCAAGAGAATCGCTTTAGCCCAGGAGTTGGAGGTTGCTGTGAACTATAATGCCATGACACTCTAACCAGGGTGACAGCGTGAGGCTCTGTCTCAAATAAATAAATAAATGAATGGAATAGGAGAAGTATTCTCAAAATCTTCTTTACCTTTTCTTGACAATAGAATTGCTGGTGATACTCTTTAAAAGGAAATATGGCCATGTCCTACCTGTGAAGATTCTGACATGGAAGCTCTATGGAGCCTAAATCTATGTATTTATGAAAAGTTCTAAAGAAAAAGAAAACTTCTGTAAGTTCTATCATTTGATTTTCAAGTAAATGTTTAATGGAGGTACACTGACCTTTAAAGAGTGTTCCCACTGAGAGAAAAGGAAGAATGGCTACATTTAGGAAGCAGCAGCGTAGACGGACTGAAGGGAGACAGATGCCATGAAAACAGCTGAAGCTTTAAGAAGACGGTGGTAGATAATTCCAAATGTAACAGGGACCCAGAGGAGGATATAGAGAATGATTTGGAAGGAAGGTACTAATGTGCAGTGAAGTCATGAGGTGGAACATGTACAGGGAAATGTCATGGAAGTGTGAAGTAAAGAAGAAGAATGTCCTTTTTTTAATTAAAAAATAAAACCAGTAAAAGCATGTATAAGGAAAGTGAGGAAAACAGAAAACATGGAAAAATTTACTCTAACTCCACCACTTTAATAGAGGTCTTGCAATTTTTATTTATTTATTTATTTATTTATTTCTTCTAGAATCTTATTTTGAAATTCTTTTTATTGTTAAATATCATACAAAATAATGCATAATCCTAAATCTACAGCTTAACAAATTATTCCAAGAAAGACAACACTGCAGTCAGTAAACAGCACTGCCAGATCCCCGAGAGCCTTCTGGGTGCCCATCCCAGTCCCTCAACCAAGGTAATCATCTCCTTACTTTGATGGTAAGGTAACTTACTTGGTTTTCATTATAGTTTCATCAGCTGTTTGCCTCTCTCTTTCACTATCGTATAGGTTTGTATGTTTGTGATCCTTATATAAAAGGTCTCATAGTATACTTATTGTATTGTGATTTGCTTTCCTCAAACATTTTTAAAAGATTTTTTCATTTGCGTATCGCTCTAGTCATTTCATTGTACAAGTTAAGTATACCACAGCGTATCCAGTCTACTGTTGAGGGTTTCTTAGGTTGTTGGTAATTTAGAGATAATGCAAACAACTTTGTTATTGTACCTGTCTCCTGGTACATAACGGGACAGGTTTTTCCGTGGGATGTATCAAGGACTGGAATTGTTGGATCGGAGGATAACATACCTCTTTCATGTTACTGGGTAATATCAAAATGTTTTCTAAAAAGCTTTTACTGACATACATTCACAAACACAGTAAGTCTGTTCCTGTCAGGCATCATATTTTCACTTATTAGAAAAGTGTGTAGTGGTAGTTTGTGGTTTAAATTTGCATTTTTCAGATTACTGATGAGGTTAAACAACTTTTCATACGTTCATTGAATGTTTAGATATCCCCATTTGCAAAGTACATCTTAAATGATTTTTCTCATTCATCTACTGGATTCTTTTTCTTATTGATTTGTAGAAATTATATATGTTAGATACAAATCCCCTGTTAATGACATGGACTGCAAAATACTCTCTCACATGTGGCTTTTCTTCCCCTTTCTAGCCTCTTTTGATGAAAAGGAAATTTTTAGTATGGTCAGATTTATCTTTTTTTTTTTTTTTGAGATAGAGTCTTAGTCCCCCTAGGGTTGGGTGCTGTGGCATTATAGCTCACAGTAACCTCAAACTCTTGGGATCAAGCTATCCTCTTCACTCAGCCTCCCAAGTAGCTGGGACTACAGGCACCCACCACAATAGCTGGCTATTTTTAGAGACAGTCTTGCTCTTTCTCAGGCTGGTCTCAAAATCCTGAACACAAGCAATCTGCTGGCATCTGCGTCCCAGAGTGCTAGGATTACAGGTGTGAGCCATCACCCCTGCCCAGTCTTTTCTTTCATGCTATTTCTTTGACCTGTTTGAAAAATTCCCCTACTAAGATGTCATGATGAAGATATCTTCCTACATTTTCTTCTATAAAAAGCTTACTTGGCCAGGTGCAGTGGTTCACGCCTGTAATCCTCACACTCTGGGAGGCTGAGGTTGAGGGGGGTGCTGCTTGAACTCAGGAGTTCCAGACTAGCCTAAGCAAAAGTGAGAAAATAGATGAAACTAGCCAGGTGTTGTGACACCACAGCAGTCTATCCAGGGTGACAGAGTAAGACTCTGTTTCAAAAATAAATAAAAACAAAAAAATAAAAATAGAAAAACCAGCCTGTAGTCTGAACTGCTTGGGAAGCTGATGTATGATGCAAGAGGATTGCTCAAACCCAAGAGTTTGAGGTTTGTGAGCTGTGATGACACCATAGCACTCTACCCAGGACAACTGAGTGAGACTCTGTCTCAAAAAATAAATACATAAAAAATAAAAATGCCTACTTGTTTTGTCATTCACAGTTAGATCCATGATTTATTTTAAATTTACTTTTGTATGTCATGTGAATTAATGGTCATCTTTGATATCTTCTGTGTGGTACCATTTATTGGCACATCTGTCCTTTCCCTCATTTATTTATTTATTTTTTGAGACAGAGTCTCCCTATGTTACCCTCAGTAGAGTGCTGTGATATCACAGCTCACAGCAACCTCCAACTCTTGGGCTTAAGCGATGCTCTTGCCTCAGCCTCCCAAGTAGGTGGGACAATAGGTGCCTACCACAACACCTGGCTATTTTTTGTTGTTGTTGCACTTATCATTGTTGTTTACTTGGCCCCAGGCTGGGTTTGAACCTGCCATCCTCAGTGTATGTGGTTGGCGCCATAACCACTGTGCTATAAGCACCGAGCCACCCTCATCATTGTAACATAAGTTAAATGCCAATTTTTTTTTTTGAGACAGCATCTTACATTGTCACCCTGGGTGGAGTACCATGATGTCATAGCTCATAGCAACCTCAAACTCTTGAGCTCAAAGCGATTCTTTTGCCTCAGCCTCCCAAGTAGCTGTAACTACAGGCACCACTAAGCCCGGCTATTTTTAGAGATGGGGACTCAGTCTTGCTCAGGTTGGTCTTAAGCTCCTAAACTCAAGCAATCCACCCATCTTGGCCTCCCTGAGAGCTGGGATTACAGGTGAGACCCACTAGCCTAAATGTCAAGTTTTGTATGTTTCTGGGTCCCCAATTTTATTTTGTATATTTTTCTATCTTTGCTCAAATTTATATAGCCTTTGTTATAGATTCCATAATGGTTAAAGTTTTACTATATTTGCCTCATGCTCTATTAATTTTTCTCTGAATTATCTAAAGTAAACAAGGTTACCATTTAAGAGCTTTTGCTATAACCTAGTCCTGATGTAATCATTACCTGAAGAAAGGAGGTGTCTAGGGAGTAGAGGGAGGTAGACAGATGGGAAGTAAATGAAAGAAGTAGACTCCTAAGGACCTGATGATTGACTAGATAATAGACCTTAAGAAGATTGAAGAATTGTGGTTGGCTTCCTTCTTTTTGTTTGTATTATTAACAAAAGAAAGATGAGCAAGTTTGTCAGGAAGATTATGTCAGTCTGAGACTTGTTGAGTTCTGGGCCTCTGTGGTACACTTTAGTATTTAAACCCAATAGGCATTTTTTTTTTTTGAAATTTTGGCCAGGGCTGGGTTTGAACCCACCACCTCCAGCATATGGGGCTGGCACCCTACTCTTTTGAGCCACAGGTGCCAGCCGGCAATTTTTCTTTGACAGAGTCTCACTTTGTTGCCCTTGGTAGAATGTCATGGCATCATAGCTCACAGCAACCACAAACTTTTGAACTCAAGTGATCCTTTTGCTTCAGCCTCCCAAGTAGCTGGGACTACAGGTGCCTGCCACAATGCTTGGCTATTTTTAGAGATGGGGGTCTTGCTTTTGCTCAGACTGGTCTTAAACCCATGAGCTCAGACAGTCTACCCACCTTGGTATCCCAGTGTGCTGGGATTATAGCCATGAGCCACCATGCCCAGCCTTAAACCAAGTAGGCAATTGGGTACTATATTCTGGGGCTTAAGAAAGTTAAGTGCCTCTCAAATTTTAGTCTGCAAAAGAATCATCCAAAGGGGTGGCGCTGTGGCTCAGTGAGTCGGGTGCCAGCCCCATATACTCAGGGTGGTGGGTTCAAACCCAGCCATGGCCAAACTGCAACAAAAAAATAGTCAGGCGTCGTGGCGGGTGCCTGTGGTCCCAGCTGCTTAGGAGGCTCAGGCAAGAGAATCGCCTAAGCCCCGAGGTTGCTGTGAGCTGTGACTCCATGGCACTGTAATAAGGGCAACAAAGTGAGACTCTGTGACTCCATGGCACTATAATAAGGGCAACAAAGTGAGACTCTGTCTCTAAAAAAAATTTTTTTTAAAAATCATCCAAAGAGGTTTCAAATGCATTTTGAGATTGCTAGGCCTTATCCTAGAAATCTTATTACTAAATTATTAGATTTGGGATGGAACCCAAGAATTTGATCCTTTTTTAATAGTTTTTGTTTGGTTTTGGCTAGTCAAGTGAGGCATGGTGAAGGAACCAAGAAATCTGTAACTGATTTTGATCACTTAGTTGTAAACACCACTATACTTGGACCACTTGAACCAGCCAAAATTTGCATTTTTTTTTTTTTTTTTGTAGATAGAGTCTCACTGAGTCACCCTGAGTATAGTGCTATGGCTTCATAGCTCACAGCAACCTCAAACTCCTGGGCTCAAGTGATCCTTCTGCCTCAGCCTCCCAAGTAGCTGGAACTACTGGCATGCACCACCATGGTTGGTTGGTTTTTCTATTTTTAGTAGAGCCAGGGTCTTGCTTTTCTCAGGCTGATCCTGAACTCCTGATCTCAAGCCATCCTCCTGCCTTGGCCTCCCAGAGTGCTAGGATTATAGGCATGAGTCATTGCACCCAGCCTATCAAGGTATTCTTAAGCAACTTCTCTCAGTTTCTTTTCTAACAAGTTATATGGCTTCTCTATAGGAATACTAGTAAATTTGTCTATTTCTTAATCTTTATCATATAAGTTGGCCAGATATGATGGCTCATGCCTGCAATTATAATGCTCCTGGAGGCCACTGTGTCAGAATCACTTAAAGCCAAGAGTTTGAGAACAGCCTGGAGAACATAGTGAGACCCCTTCTGTCAAAAACAAAAAATTAGCCAAGTGTGATGGCACATGCCTATTGTCCTAGCTACTTTTAGGAGGCTGAGACAAAAGGAACATTGGAGCCCAGGAGTTTAGGCTACAGTGAACTGTGATTATGCCACTGCACTTCAGCCAGGACAATAGAGCAAAACCCTGTATCTTAAGAAAGAAAGTAAACTACCCCAAGCCTTTTTTGTTTAATTTTTTCCTGTAAATACTGTAATGAATTTTTTAAATTAATAAACTTTTTTTTTTTTTTTGAGACAGAGCCTCAAGCTCTACCCCTGGGTAGAGTGCTGTGGCATTACAGCTCACAGCAACCTCCAACTCCTGGGCTCAAGCGAGTCTCCTGCCTCCGCCTCCCAAGTAGCTGGGACCACAGGCGCCCACCGCAGCACCTGGCTATTTTTTGGTTGCAGCCATCATTGTTGTTTGGTGGGCCCGGGCTGGATTCAAACCTGCCACCTTAGGTGGATGTGGCTGGCGCCTTAGCAACTTGAGCCACAGGCGCTGAGCCAATAAACATTTTTTTAGAACAGTTTTAGGGGCACAGTAAAAGTGAACAGAAAGCACAAAGCAATTCTATGTACCTCCTGTGACTCCCCATTCCCCCCTCCCTCTCCTGGCTCCCTCATTCCCTTACCCTGTCCCTTATATGAGCCTTATATTCCCTTATCCTGTCCCTTTACATGCTATGGGGCACTGCATTTATGCACTAAGGGGAACCGCATTTACACACCAGAGAGTTTCCCATCACTGCATTTATATGCCAAGACATGCTAAAGGGCACTGCATTTACATGCCAGGGAGTTTCCCTTACTGCATCTACATACCAAGACATGTTAAGGGGGCACTGCACATGCTAACAGGTAGTACATTTACACACTAAGGAGCACTACATTTATATGCTAAGGGGCACTACATTTACATACTGGGGGCACTGCATTTACATGCTAAGCGGCACTGCATTTACACACCAAGGAGTTTTCCTCACTGCATTTACACACTAAGGGCAATGCATTTACATGCCAGGGAGTTTCCCATCACTGTATTTACACACCAAGACATGCTAGAGAGCACTACATTTACACACCAGGCAGTTTCCCATAGAAAGGAGTTGAGGCCCTTTGGCTTCTATGGGAGCCCGAGAGTTTGACATTGCTATGAGCTATGATGCCATATCACTTTACTGAGGGCAACACAATGAGACTCTGTCTCAAAAAGAAAAATAACGAAACTTAATCCCCAATGCAGTAATGTTGAGAGGTAGGGCCTACTAGGAGGTGAATAGATGAATGTTGCTATTAAAAGGGCTTGGGCTTGAGAGAGGTGGGGGTCAGTGACTCATACCTGTAATCCTAGCACTTTTGAGCTCAGGAGTTTGAGACCAGCCTGAGCAAGAGTGAGACCCTGTCTCTACTAAAAATAGAAAAACTAGGGTGGCACCCGTAGCTCAGTGGGTAGGGCACTGGCCACATATACCAAGGCTGATGGGTACCATAACAACATTATGGCAACAACAACAAAAATATAGCTAGGCATTGTGGTGGGTGCCTGTCATCCCAGCTATGTGGGAGACTAAGGCAAGAGAATCGCTTAAGCCCAAGAGTTTGAGGTTGCTGTGAGTTTTAACACCACAGCACTCTGCCGAGGGCAACATAATAAAACTCTGTCTCAAAAAAAAAAAGAAAGAAAGAAAAACTAGCTGGAGCCAGGTGAGGTGGCTCATACCTGTAATTCCAGCACTTGGTGGAATGCCTGAGCTCAGAGGTTTGAGACCAACCTGAGCCAGAGTGAGACACCATCTCTAAAACATAGCCGGGGTTGTGGTGGGTGCCTATAGAACCAGCTACTTGAGAGGCTGATGCAAAAAGATCACTTAAGCCCAAGGGTTTGAAGTTGCTGTGAGATAAGACACCAGGCTGTAGGAGATAAGCTCCCTTTGCTCAAGACATGGCAGTCGCCTCAATGTGCTACTTCAGGAGATTGTCTCTGTGAAATATTTCCTTGCGGCTTGAGCATCTGCGCTTGCCTATAGAAAAGCAAGAATGTAGAGTGTCTCGCCCTAGGGGGTATGGAGAAGAGACAACCGAGGTGAGCTGGGGGCTGGACAGACCGGTCTTGGAGCATTGGGTTCTATTCTCTGTCTTCCTCCATTCATTAGCATTATAATGTGTAACTTAACTTTGGGCTAGCAAAGACAGACAGGCTCCCTCATGTTTTTACTCTAAACAAAATCTATTGTATATGTGTTCCTCAGCCTTCACACTAGATTGTAATCCTTAATGGTTGCTTCCTAATGTTACTTGACTTCTTTGTATATGTGTTAAATTCTTACTGAATGTTGGAAAGTATATAAGGTAATCAGTAAAGTTTAGCCGGGCCCCCGACCAGAGCGAGTCACGGTCTCCCTTTGAAAAGTACATTCCGATTGCAGTTCTTTCCCCTGCGTCTCTGATCAGAACTCCAAAGAACACAACACCGAGACCAGGCACTTTGTCGAGGGTGACCAAGTGAGACTCTGTCTCAAACAAAAAAAGGAAAGAAAGAAAATGAAAAACTAGTGGGCATCATGGTGCATACTTGTAGCCCTAACTTGCTTGGGGGAGGCTGATGCAGGAGGATCACCTGAACCCAGGAGTTCAAGGTTGCTGTGAGCTAGGCTGATGCCATAGCACTCTAGCCTGGGCAACAAGGTGAGACCCTATCTCAAAAAAGAAAAGAAAGGACTTGTAGGAGTGTGTTGTGTCTCCTCTGCTTTACTGCCAGGTGAGGACGCAACATTCCTTCTCCCCAAATGATGTAGCAATGAAGTGTCATCTTGGAACCAGAGACGAAATTTGCTGGTAATCTTGGACCAGAACTGTGAGAGAATAAATTTCTATTCTTTACTAAATTGCCCAGTCTTAGGTATTCTGTTATAGTACAAAAGCAGACTATGACAATTACACATGTAACTTAAATCCAACATTTTTTAATTTATTACATCACATATTTACTTAGGTGTTGCTGCTTTAGGTTCAGAGCCCAAGGTCTGAATTGTACCCAGCTGTCAAGTTGTGGTGTTTAACTCACCTCCAATTCACTATGAAGAACTAGAGCTATAATAAATAAAGGAATGGGAGCTTGGGAGGGAAATGGACTAGAAAAGATGGTGATCTCTTGAATGAAAAGACTCAGTCACCCCAAGCTGAGTCCCAAAAGACTCAGTCACCAAACAAAGGGACTTTGCTGTAGGTCTTGGTAAAAGAACACAGAAAACTTGTGGAGGTGATCATCAAAGACCATGAAGTTGTGTGCACCAGCCATACCCACAGGAATCTCTCTGGATGAAAGCATCATGCTGTGAAGGTTATAATCAGAGAAACGGCACAAAAATTATACTCTGGAACATTAATGAAGATGGACAAAAACAACACAGGCACCTGAACATTCACCATCCTTCCTACCACTTCCTCCTGAGGATGACTTTCCTGCTATAGAAAACAGCCTCTGTTCAGATGAAATGAAGGGTGACTATTGGGTAACAGGAGTGAGTTGTTTTTTGTTTTTTTTGAGACAGAGTCTACTTTGTCATCCTTGGTAGAGTGCCTTGGCTTCATAGCTCACAGCAACCTCAAACTCTTGGACTCAAGAGATCTTCTAGCTCAGTAGTTCTCAACCTGTGGGTCGCAACCCACAGGAACTGTATTAAAGGGTCATGGCATTACGAAGGTTGAGAACCACTGCCCTTCAGCGTCCCAAGTAGCTGAGGCACCCATCACAATGCCTGGCTATTTTTAGTAGAGAAAGGGTCTTACTCTTGGTGAAGCTGGTCTCAGACTCCTGAGTGTGCTGGGATTACAGGCGTAAACCACCTCGCCAGTATAAGAGGAGTGATTTTTAATCCAGCAGGGCAAAATGTATGCATAATTATTAGAGCACTGACAAGGAAGTCTGGGCTTAGTTCTGAGGAACTTGCAACTCACTCCTGTACATACTCTTACTCCTGTATTTGGCGGCATGCCTTCTCTTTCACTGTGTGCATGAATTTTCTGCCAGGAAATGCTATGATAGCCCTACCAAAAAATCTAGGTGGTCTAGGGATTTAGAGAGCAAAGGGAGTCCTCCTTGAATTTTGAATTGTTAGCATTTTCCCTCTCCTTCACACCTTTTCCTGGAGGCACTGGAGTGGGATGGCTGGCCGGGTTATGCTTACTAGACACAGTGGGTATAACAGGTAGAACCAAAAATGTTAAAGCACTCATGAAATTACCACCAGTGGAATCACAACCTTGGGGCATGGTGCTATGTCACTCTAGTGCTAAAAAGCAAACCTGCCATCCACCAGCAGGGTCCCATAAACCACTGAAAAGCCCTGTCAGGTCATTTTGTAGTGAGATGTTAATGAGAACATTGGGCAGATCAGTTTTGAATGGGGGGAGGGATTTTCAGCTGGGGAGAACTAGTGCAGGTATGATTATGGGGTGTGTGTGTGCGCCTGGGAGGGATGCTCACCAGGCAGACAGGGACCGACAGAACTAGGAAGAAACCCCAAAGCGAGGGGGGATTCAGAAGGATACTTCAATTATTTAAATATCTGAGCTTGGGGATTCTACAAAACCAAATGAGAAAGAAATAGGGAAATGTGTGCCATGGCTCTAGAGAGCACAGGGCAAGGCCTTTCTGTCCTCAGGAGGACATTGTTAGAATGGGTCTTTCCCAAATCGAGCTATAAGGACTTTTCTTGGGTAGGAATTTCAAAGCCCTCAGTGCCCCCTCTGTAAGTAAGAAAAGGTGTTCTTCTCTAGATGAATGCAGCCTCAGAATCCACAGCTTGACAAGCAGAGGTGCTTACAGAAAAAAAAGACCCCCTTTCTCTTAAAAAACAAACAAGCAGGAGGCAAGCCCCTTTGTCTGAGCAGTACAACTGGGATACCTGATTTGGCCAGCAAAGCCGGGCCTGCATTTCTGTCCCCTCTTTTTTTTTTTTTTACAGTTTTTGGCCAGGGCTGTGTTTGAGCCCGCTACCTTCTGCATATGGGGCTGGCTCCCTACTTCTTTGAGCCACAGGTACCACCCTCTGCCTGCCTCTTCCCTCAATAGGTAGCCTTCTTCGGTGCACAACCTGTACAACCATCCACGGCAGCCCTGATCATGCTGTTTCTTCTAATCATGAGAAGAGTCCAAGACAATCTTCCCAGCCCCACTCATCCCATCTATAAAACTTTTCATTCTTTAAGGCACAGCTCCAGCGTCACTCTGAGTTTCACTATCACCCATGCCTACTTCCCCACCTTCTGCTAGGTGACACTCAGTTCTCACAACCTTTGGGTCTGGGCCTTGAGAGCAGGAAACCCCTCTAATAATAAGCTTTGCTTCCTCCATGCAACTCTTAGTCTCTTTTGAATATCTCTAGGGCCCAACACCCAAAGGTTCTGTATTCATGTTTGTAAAAGGAATGCCTGTTGAATCATTGTTATTGTATCACCTCAGACTTTTGTTCTGAGTGAAAAAAATACTGTTCTTTGTAAAATAGTTATATGAACACATACTTGTTAGCATGGCATTGCTTATAAGCAAGCAATACTTATAAAATATTATATGAAAATACAAAATCATTCATAACCCAATACTCAATTTATATTATAAATCATTTATATATTCTAATACTTCATTACCAAAAACCCAGTCAAATGTCAGCTCCTCTTTAATATTTGGATGTATATCATTTCAGATTTTTAAAGTATATTTCACTTTTACAAAATAGTCATAGAACGATTCCTGTTTTGTGGGTTATTTCCAGTTCATAGATTAGGAATAATACTCCATAGCTTTACCTATAGATCTATATTGCTTTTTCTTGCAGTGGGTTCATAATATTCAATACGTAGTTTTGTCACAGTTTATCTACTTGCTTCCCCCAATTGCTGGATATTTAGGCAGTTTGGTTGTGTCCCTTTTCTGGTGTTTATTACTATTATAGGAATGCTATGACAATCAGTCATATACCTTTTGTTTGCTTATCTCAGTGTTATTTTATTTTATTTTATTTATTTACGTACTTTTGAGGCAGAGTCTCACTTTGCGACCCTCAGTAGAGTGCCATGGTGTCACAGCTCACAGCAACCTTGAACTCTTAGGCTCAAGTGATTCTCTTGTTTCAGCCTCCTGGGTAGCTGGGACTATAGGTGCCTATTACAATGCCCAGCTATTTTGAGAGATGATATCTCGCTCTGGCTCAGGCTGTTCTCAAACTCGTGAGCTCAGGTAATCTGCCCATTTTGGTCTCCCAAAGTGCTAGGATTACAGGTGTGAGCCACCATGCCTGCCCTTTCTCAATGTTTTTTTAAAATAAATTCTCAGAAATGGAGCTTCTTAGCCAGGCATGGTGGCTTACATGAAGGCCAAGGTGGAAGTTTGAGAACAGCTTGGGCATCATAGTGAGACCCCTATGTCTACAAAAAAAATCATCCAGGCACAGTGGCATAGACCTGTAGCCTTCCTACTTGAAGAGGCTGAGGCAAGAATCCCTGGAGCAAAGAAACTCAAGGTTACAGTAAGGTATAATTGGACCTTTGCACTCCAACCTGAGAAGAAATGGAACTTCTCAAAGGATATGCCATTTAAATCACCTTTTAATATGCATTGCCAGATTATCTCACAGTGCTGTATAAACTGCATGGCTCTCTCCTCTAATAGAGCTGGCCCACTGAAGGCTGGATATGTGTCTCATTCTTCATTATACCCCACCAGTGCCTAGCTTGGTGCTCAGCAATAGGAGATGCTTAGTGTCTGTTGAATGAATAATGAATTAGATAACCCAAATAAGCATGCCTTCATTACATGAGCAAAATCTTGCCAGTGTGGTCACAGAAATTTATGACTGGTACTCTCGGTCTTTCTGTACCCTAAATAGTAATAATATTTTAAATTTGCATTTCTCAGAAAGAATTTTTTATAAATTATACATTAAAGGAGGATTTATTATAAAAATATATATCACCAGGGGATTTATAGGTTTGAACCAAGGGCCAAAGGCAGTGCAAATGTGCGTGAATGTATGCATGTGTATGTGTTCAGAAATCTGTATACTTGGCCAGATGAAGTGGCTCATGCCTGTAATACTAGCACTCTGGGAGGCTGAGGCAGGAGCATCCCTGGAACTCAGGAATTTGAGACCAGCCTGAGCAAAAGTGAGACTCTGTTTCTACTAAAAATAGAAAAATTAGCCACGCATTGTGGTGGGCAACTGAAGTCCCAGCTACTCAGGAGGCTGAGGGAGGAAGATCACTTGAGCATAGGACTAGGTTGCTGTGAGTGACACTGAAGCCCTGGCACTCTGGCCTGGGACAACAGAGTGAGACACTGCCTCAAAAAATAAAAAGTAGGGTGACTCCTGTGGCTCAAGGAGTCAGGCGCCAGCCTCATATACTGAAGGTGGCGGGTTTAAACCCAGCCACGGCCAAAAAACTGCAAAGAAAAATAAGTAAATAAATAAATAAATAGAAATCTTAGAAACAAGATAGAACATTTTTCAGCAGAGAAGGCTTTTAGGAGAGCCAGGCTAAGTCCCTTTCAGTATCATGGTTCCATGGTTTACAGTCTGTATTTAAATGTGTGATGGGATTGGGCATCAAGTATGCCAAAGTAAACAGAGAGGAAAGTACACAGGACTAATTAAAGGGAACAAAGTTTGAACCTGCAGCCAAACTGGGGAATTTCCCTTGCATTGAATTTCTTATTCCTGGTTAACACTGTAGTTTCCTTTCCTGGCTTAAATGTTTAATTTTGGTTTTTTAGCATTTGTGCTTTCTAGATACATGAAGAAACTGAATTCATTCCAATATCACCATTATGTTTTACTGTAGTCACAGGAGTTAGGTAACTTGCCCAAGGTCAGTCAATAAATTGGGAATTATAGAGCAGAATAGTACCTTAAGCTACTAAAAATAAAAAGAACACCCCCAGGAAAATGTGACAAAGGAGGGCAGTGAGGGACAACAAGTTTTCTGGATATAAAAATACATTATAAATCTACTGTAACTAAAATAGTGTGTCATTGATGCATAAATCTAGAAAGTATAATGCTTGTGTGAATCTAATACATTATAAAGTCAGGGAAAACTATGGATCATTCAACAAATGATATTGAAACAACTGGTTAACTATGTAGAAAAGATAAAGTTGGTGCCTGTGGCTCAAGCAGCTAAGGCGCCAGCCACATACATAAGGTGGTGGGTTCAAATCCAGCCTGGGCCCGCCAAACAACAATGACAGCTGCAACCAAAAAATAGCCAGGCATTGTGGCGGGCACCTGTGGTCCCAGCTACTTGGGAGACTGAGGCAGGAGACTTGCTTGAGCCCAGGAGTTAGAGGTTGCTGTGAGCTGTGATGCCACGACACTCTACCCAGGGGGACAGCTTGAGGCTCTGTCTCAAAAAAAAGAAAAGAAAAGATAAAGTTGAAGCTTTAATTTCTAGATGTATTAAATATCTAAAGGAAAGAAAATATAAAACTACCCAAAGGAAATATAGAACGCTATCTATATTTTTAAGTTTTAGAGCAGGGAAGTCTCTCTAACCACAAAAGACTCAGAAACCATAAAGAGTAAAAAGTTTGACCCTACAAAAAAGTGAAACCCCATCGTGGAAAAATAAAAGTCAATAAAAGACAAATGGCAGAAAGGTATGTGCGGCAGGTGGGTGGGGATTTGTAAGACAAAAGACAAAGGCTGTTATATTAAGAGATTTTGTGTATCAATAAGGAAGAGGGTGATGACTCAATAGAAAAATAGGCTACGGATATGGACAGGTAATTCACAGAAATAAAAAGCACTTATAAAGATTTTTTAAATGCTCAATGTTATTTAAATTGCTTAACAACAAATAAGAGTGAGATATATTTTTCACCTGCTTAACAGGCAAAGCTCAAAATGATCCATACCATATACTGTTAGCAAGTATTCAGTCATACGTGATTTGTAGGAGTATAAATTGGTGTGAATTATTAGGAGGTAATTTTTTTAATACCTATTAATTAAAAAGGAAGATACATTTTAACTTAAGAGTTTTACTACTGGGACTTATGCCATAGATGTAGACACACGTAAGTGTTAGAATCTTTTGGCCTGGGATGGTGGCTCGTGCCTATAATTTCAGCTACTTGGGAACCTTAAGTGGGGTGATCGCCTGAGGCTAGGAGTTGGAGCCCAGCCTGGGCAACATAGCAGGACCCCATCTCTGAAAAAATGTTTTTTTAGTTAACCGAGTGTGGTAGGGGACACCTATAGTCCCAGCTATTTGGGAGGCTGAAGCTGGAAGATCACTTAAGCCCACGAGTTTATATGAATGCAGTGAGCTATGATCATCCCACTTCACTCCAGCCTGGGTGACAGAATGAGACTGTGTCTTTCTTTTTTTTTTTTAAGAAGAAGTTGGGCAGCACCTGTACTTCAGTGGGTAGGGCACCAGCCCCATATACCAAGGGTGGCGAGTTGGAGCCCGGCCCCAGCCAAACTTCAACAAAAAAATTGCTGGGTATTATGGCGGGCACCTGTAGTCCCATCTACTCCAGAGGCTGAGGCAGGAGAATCGCCTAAGCCCAGGAGTAGGAGGTTGCTATGAGCTCTGACACCATAGCACTCTACTGAGGGCAATAAAGTGAAACTGTCTCTAAAAACAACAACAACAAAAAAAATGTTGGGTAGCCTGAGCAAGTGTGAAACCCCCAAAATACAAATACTAGCTGGGCATGTGGTGAGACTCTCAAAATACAACAACTAGCTAGGTGTGTGGTGGGCAGCTACTTGAGAGGCTCAGGCAAGAGGCTCAGGCAAACCCCAAAAGTTTGAGGTTGCTGTGAGCTATGATGCCACAGTACTCTACCCGCAGCAAACAGAGACAGTCTTAAAGAAAAAAAAAAGCTGAAAAGGTAAGGAAACAGATTCTTCCCTAGAGCCTCCTAATAGAGCACGTCCCTGCTGCTGTCTTGATTTTAGCCCAGCGAGACCTGTGTTGGATTTCTGACATAATAGAAATATAAGATAATAAATTTGTCTTGTTTTAAACCTCTAAGTTAGTGGTCACTTACTGCAGCTGCAAAAGCAAGTCGATAGAGATACAGATGTGCACATGCTGTAACTCCTAAACAGGCCCGGTAAGCACAATTCCCATTTTCCTCTGCACTTTCTCTGCACCCTTTAGATGTATTTTTACCCTTTTAAAGATCCTTTGAGGTTTATTCTCGTCTGATCTCACCTGGATTGGTATGTCCAGGTGGAAGCAGAGAGCTTGCAGAGTGGTTTGCTCCAGGTATTATACCCTAAGAATGCAAGAGCCCTTTCCAAGATTGGCTGGAGGTCCAAGCTATCTTTAGCGAAGGCCAGATTGCACAAGAGCAGGCTGTGTCAATCATTCTCAGAATCTAGAGAAACACCAGAGTTTCTGCTGGCCAGGGAACCAAGCCTAGCACTGAGACACTATTGTTAGGGACATGGGCAATCAGCTGTGCAAGTCCAGGAAGAGGGAACTGTGGTGTTTGCACATGGCTCTCCTGGATTCACAGGCCCTACAGCATACAATGTGGTCCTTTCAGTGCTCTCAGAAATATTTAACTGCTGTCATTAAGATATGTCACATGCACACACAGCCTGTTATGTAACCACGATCCCATATTTTAGACTTTATTTGGTGTCACCTATTCAGCGAATTCGTGCCTTCTACTTTATGTACACGCTATCAGTGTCATTGACCCGGAAACCCGGGCAGTACTCAGATGAAGTGCATACTGAATGAGTAAAGATGTGTGAACTCAGATGAGTGCTTTCTTTGAAGCTAACACAGAGATCCAAGGAGGATCTTACATGCCCCAGAGCTTTAATCTGACATTCCCTTCCTATTCAGGCAACTATGGCAGCGATGGGATTGGAAGGCTGCTTAGATCTTGAAGCAACATTAATTAGTGCTTGCATTAGTTATATGCAAGTCATATAGCTCCTTGCAAAGTAAGTCCAAAGTTTAAACTGCTTTATAGGCCCTTTTATTATTATTATTCCTGGGAAGTAAAGACATGTCAAAGAGATGCAGGTGACAAGGCCTGGGAGTTAAATGCAAAGTAACTGTGGAGACTGTTAACAGCAGTTTCTCAGATTAATGAAATTGCTGTGAATCTCCTGGTTGGGGATGGGATCTTGGTATATTGTGGGAGTCTAATAAAATTATAAATAATAGTGATAGTTATGTGGGCTTAATTGAGATGCAGAATCCAATGTGGAAACAGAGTGGCTTAGTAGCAGCTCTTGACCCACCAGGACAATCAGCGCCCAAGCTTGAATCAGGTACTGGTGTCTGGCCAGATCCGCTCCGTAGCCTGCAAGTTGCATTTGTGATAGAAAATGGAAGTACCTTTATTTAATGTAAAATCATACATGCTTATTGTAAAACATTATATATTAATAATACATAGTGTAAAAGTAGAAGTTCCTCATGAACCCCACTCCTCAATTTCAGAGATAATCATTGTAAACTGCCTGGTAGCTGGGTTTCAAAATAGCTTTCTAGGTTATTATTATTTTTGGTTTTTGTTTTTGAGATAGGGCCTCATTCTGCAGTGAAAAATGCAGTGTTGTCACCATAGCTTACAGTAAACTCAAAACTCCTAGTTCTGAGGGATCCTCCTGCCTTAGCCTCCTGAGTAGCTTGGACTACAGGAGCACATCACCACATTCAGCTATTTCTATTTTTTGTAGAGTCAGGGTCTTGCTGTGTTGCCTAGGCTTGTCTCAAACTCCTGGCCTCAAGTGATCCTCCTACCTCAGCCTCCCCAAATGCCCAACTCTAAAACTGTTTTCTACACACATATACAGACATACACACACACATGCACATACACATGTCTACTTTGCAAAAATGGTATACTATTCCTTTTTTTTTTTTTTTTTTGAAACAGAGCCTCCCCCTGGGTAGAGTGCCATGGCATCACAGCTCACAGCAACCTCCAACTCCTGGGCTCAAGTGAGTCTCCTGCCTCTGCATCCCAAGTAGCTGGGACCACAGGCGCCCACCACAACACCCAGCTATTTTTTGGTTACAGCTGTCATTGTTGTTTTGGTGGGCCCGGGCTGGATTAGAACCTGCCATCTTAGGTGTATGTGGCTGACGCCTTAGCCACTTGAGCCACAGGTGCCAAGCCATGGTATACTATTCTATTACTGAAATATTCTATTAAATATTTCATACAGATATTTCTGTATATTATTACATGGATCTACAACATTCATTTAAATGACTAGCCACTGTACTCCATTGTTTGCACAATAGGTTACTGATCTTCTAATCAGACTTTTAGTTGATTTCCAGTTTTGTTTTGTTTTTGTCATCTTTTTTTTTTTAGACAAAGCCTCAAGCTGTCCCCCTGGGTAGAGTGCTGTGGCATTACAGCTCACAGCAACCTTCAACTCCTAGGCTCAAGCGAGTCTCTTGCCTCCGTGTCCCAAGTAGCTGGGACCACAGGCACCCACCACAACGCCCGGCTATTTTTTGGTTGCAGCCGTTATTGTTGTTTGGAGGGTCCAGGCTGGGGATTCGAACCTGCCACCTTAGGTGTATGTGGCTGGCGCCTTAGCGGTTGAGCTATAGGCACCGAGCCTGTTTTTGTCATCTTAAGCAACAAACAGAAATCCCTCTCCTTTGTATACTTACCCAATTAGTTCCTTAGAATAACTTCCTCAAATTGGAATTTCTGGGTTAAATGGCTTGTACTTTTAAAATATATTACCAAATTCCCTCTACCAAGAAAGTGTGAATTTACTTTTCCACCAACAATATCCATTTCTTTATGCCTCCTATCAAAACTGAATATTATCTATCGTTTAAAAATTTAAACTGTAGCCAGATACTGTGGTATATTCCTATAATACCAACTAGTTACTTAGGAAGATCACTAGAGCCCAAGAGTTAGAAACCAGCCTGGTCAACATAGCAAAACCTTATCTCATTAAAAAAAAATTTTTTTTTTAATTTTAAAAAGAGAAAAAAATTACCAAACTGAGAATCAAAAAATCTCATTGATTTTTTATTTTGCATTTTAGTTAGATTGATTCCTTTGGAATTAACAATTAAATAGATTATTTCCCTAATTTATAACATTTATGATACTTCTAATAACTTGCAGTAAACAGAAATAGGCATTTTTTTATGTACGGGGAAATACCCTAATCACAAAATAATAATAAATACTAGATCAAAATCAGTCTCTTAGCCCATCTGCAGATTTCGTCAGAATTAAGTTCAGTATTAAGTTTCTTTCATCACCTGAAACAGAAATAATGAGTAACACAGAAGAAATAATTAAGCAATTCTTTAAGAGCTCTAACTTTAGAACTTCATCAATATAAATAGATCAATATTTTCTTTTTTTTAGGTCATGATTTTCACCCAGAGGAAAAGCCATAGGAAAGCAAATGGAAACCTATCTGCAATTTTTTTTTTTTTTGAGACTCACTTTGTTGCCTTTGGTAGGATGCCATGCATCATAGCTCACAGCAATCTCAAACTCTTAGGCTCAAGCAATTCTCTTGCCTCAGCCTGCCGAGTAGCTGGGACTACAGGTGCCCGCCACAAAGCCTGGCTATTTTTAGAGATGGGGTCTCGCTCTTGCTCAGGCTGGTCTCGAGCCAGTGAGCTCAGGCAATTCATCTGCCTTGGGTTCCCAGAGTGCTGGGATTACAGGCATGAGCCACAGCACCCAGCCCGCCTAGCTGCACATTTGATGAATATGTTATGGTTTGACCAACCATATTTATACTTTTTTTTTTTTTTGAGACAGAGCCTTAAGCCGTCACCAAGGGTAGAGTGCTGTGGCATCACAGCTCACAGCAACCTCCAACTCTTGGGCTCAAGCAATTCTCCTGCCTCCACCTCCCAAGTAGTTGGGACTATAGGTGCCTGCCACAATGCCTGGCTATTTTTTGATTGCAGCCATCATTGTTGTTTGGTGGGTCCGGGATGGATTTGAACCCGCCAGCTCAGCTGTATGTGTATTTATATTATTATATTTACCACTACATCAGGCATCAGCTAACATGACTGACACGTTTGGCGGGATACCCCAGCACACTGGTAAATTCCAATTAGATTCCTCTTTGTTTCACCTACGTGAATGTGGAATGACATTTAGAAGAGGCTACAAAACATACAAAGCAAAGAACACTGCCTGCAAAATATGCATAAGTGCAATTGCTTTCAGTCCTGTACATTTCCGGTGAGATCCAGCCACATTCAGTGGGGAAGAAACCAGCATGATTCTCAAAAGTGCCTGCTTTTTGTGACTCCTCAGCACGTCACCTAAACCAGCCATCAAAGAGTGAGAGTTGCTTCTGTGTCCCATAAATCAGAAGACTTTCCTGATTTTGAATTTGTGGGATCATTATACTATTTGCATTTTACTGCTTCATAATCTGGTATAATTATATGAAAGAGATTGTTAGGTGGCCAAGTTTGCCTTTCAGGGAAGTTTTAAAACATAACACAATATGTATAATTACTCATGCTGAGGAGGCCATGGCATTTAAAATACGGCACAGTTGTGTCTGAAGGACTATCATAATGATATTCCACACCCAGCGGTTTGGTATGTCACCTACTCTATCATCTTGATATTTTTTATTGTTGTCATAAAATTGTACAAGGTGCCAATGAGCCTTATAGCTCTATCATAAATCAGATTTCGTATATGCAGACTTTACTCCTATAGATAACATGAAAGAAAAAAATGTGTTTTCTTTGGAACAGGATATAAGAAGCACAAAGAATTTGAAATTCTCTTGCAAGTTGTAAACATAAAGTTGACAATCATTGGGCTCGTCCAATCTGAAGGCAGAGCACAGGACTGAATGGCCTCACTATCCTTCTGAAGCTCTAGGAAACACGAAGTCCAACAACTGTACCTCCCATGCCCTTCCATAAAAGTCCACGGCACAGACTGAAAATACCCTAGGTTTTCCTATAAGATGAAAATATAATATAAACTGTTAACAATTCTGCAACTCTGTGGCCTGTGCTATCTGCTTCCTCTTCTCTAAGTTTCACCTTAGTCATTGCATTGCTCAAAGCTCCTTTTCTAGGCCATCTCTGGAGACTCTAACCTGCTGTCAATTGGCAACACTTAGGTCAAAAGTACACTCCTGTGGTGTCAGTGGCGGGCAACAGAGTGGGAGCATGAGGTCGGTATGATCAGCTGTAACACAGCAGACATTCTGTGTCTTGACTTTTCTGGTACAATACAGTAGAATCTCTGTAAGTTCACCACTCAAGGGACTGGAACATGGTCAACAGACAGAAGTAAGTTTATTTGTTGTTGTTGTTGTTGCTGCTGCAGTTTTTGGCTGGGGCCGGGTTTGAACTCTGGTATATGGGGCCAGTCGCCCTACTCCTTGAGCCACAGGTGCCGCCGATAAGTAAGCTTATGGTACTGATATGTACATGTGTTGCTTGTCCAGTCTATGAAAATTAGGTCAACTTAAGGAGGTGGTCAATGTAGGGAGATGGTCAACTATGGAGGTTCTACTATATTTGGGGAAAAATTTGTTTGGTAGTGGACAACTTATTATCAAGTACCCAGATGAAGTTAGTATGAACTGTATTAGTCAGTATGCTGCTATAACTACTTCAAAGACATGTGGTCTAAAGTAGAACTGGGAAAAACAGAATACATAGATCATTCTGGATTGGCTAATTGCACGGTACACAAGGAAGTATATAGTGACTTATAGCCCTGCACAGGCAGGGCAAGAACAGAGTTAAATATACCCAGCAGAGAGCTGACAGAGCTGGTGACAAGGTAAAGTTAAGAAAGATTAAGATATTGGCAAGGCAATGCACTAGGCTTAATAAAAATGAAGGGAGAAGAAACTGAAGTTAAAGAACTAAGAGGGGTCTACAGCAATGGTTTTCAAAGTATGGCCCCTGAAGAGCAGTATCCAAATCAACTAGGAATTTGTTAGAAATGTAAATTCTCAAGACCTACCAAATCAGAACTCTGGGATGGGTCCCAAGCAATGCATCTTTTTTTTTTTTTTTTGAGACAATCTCACTATGTCACCCTTGGTAGAGTGCTGTGGCATCACAGCTCACAGCAACCTCAAACTCTTGGGCTTAAGTGATTCTCCTGCCTCAGCCTCCCAAGTAGCTGGGACTACAGGCGCCTGCCACAACACCCAGCTATTTTTTGGTTGTAGTTGTCCTTGTTTGGCAGGCCTGGGCTGGATCCGAACCCACCAGCTCTGGTGTAGGTGGCTGGTGCCTTACCCTTTGAGCTGCAGGCGCCAAGCCTAAGCGATCCATCTATAAGAAGCCTTGTAGGTTATTCTGATGCATGGCAGAGATCGAGAACCACTGGTCTAGAGAAAGGAAGCAAAGTTTAAGACCTCAGAGTTATGGCATGTCATCTAGGAAGGAGGTACAGAGTCCCCTTGTCCTAATGGTGACAGATGTGAAGTGGCATAGAAGAACAGAATACATTCCAGGTTTCAAACAGAAAAGGGGGATCCAGGAGCTTATGTCCAAGGTGTGAGTCTTAGAGGGTGAGGGTAAAGAGGATTTGGAGTGAGCAACATAATGAGATATCAAATGAAGAAAACTGAGAACTATGATGTGATTTAGTGGTGACAGTGGTGAGCAAAGACCAGAATAGCCGTTCTGTTCCTCTTCAGTTGGGAAATTTGGACAAAGTAGGTAATTGTTCCACCAGCCAAAGGAAAGGAGAGTCAGGGGTATTTGCCTGAGGGTGGGCATGGGAGGTTTGCTGCCTAGGAGGAGAAAAGGGCAAGTTAAAGAGGTAAGGATGCAGGTGAGTTTTTAACCCATTCACAGCAGGGGATCTTAGCCCACCGCTAATGAAAGTGAGGCTGGGGAGGAGTAGGAAATTGTTCAGCAGAAGTATTCCCAAATCCAGCATGAATAACACAGCTCAAGGAAATAGTAGAGTAGGAGATCAGACAGACAGAAACACTAAGTGAATAAAAGACATCTAGAGGATGGAGGAAACACATACACGTAAGATATACCAACTTTAAAATATGATGTTTTATTGACACAAATTCTTTCACTTGGAGCAAGAACAAAGTGGTGGCATGGGGAGTTGGTTGCTGTTTTTCCAGAGATTATAATCACAGCTATTAGGGTCCATTTAGAGGACAAAGAACATTTCTGATGGTAGAGGTAGGAACTAAAATGAACACGCATAAAATGTGCAGTTATTGTTTAAGCAAGGAGTCATGGTCAAAGTGAATTCCCATTCAATAAAGGAGAGTTGAGACAACCCCCCAAATGCCTATGTGACATTCTCAAATAAGGCCCTATATTTTAATGATATTCCTTTGTTTAATACAGAGAAGAAAAAAATAGAAATTAGTAATTTAGTTAAAAAGTGTTACATAAGAATAGACTTTTCTTCCATGGGCTTTCTAAAATCAAATGCTTTTTAAAAATATCTACTTTATAAAGCCCAAAACAATGAGTTTAAATATAAGTTTTTTAAAAATGTGTAATCAAATTTATCCCCACTATATAACGTTTACCATTATACTAACCAAATTTATATAATTACTCTTAAAAGATAATAAATAATAGATAAGGTTTAAGTTACTTCTCTAAAGAGCTTGAACTTTCATAACAATTTACATAACTCTATTTAACTTAATATGTAAGAAAATCTGCTGTAGATAAGGTATTGCTTTATGAATCATCCATGGTTCCTCAAAGAATAAGGCAGATGGTCACTTGCATTGTAAATCACAAATCTATAAGTAAATCTCAAGACAGCGGATGGTACATATGCCACAAAGCAAAGCAGGTACTCTTGGGGTACTGACTTTAATATCAAAGCAATATGGGGCAGTGCCTGTGGGTCAGTCGGTAGGGCACTGGCCCCATGTACGGAGGGTGAGTGGCGGGTTCAAACCCAGCCCCGGCCAAACTGCAACAAAAAAATAGCCAGGCATTGTGGCAGGCACCTGTAGTCCCAGCTACTCTGGAGGCTGAGGCAAGAGAATTGCCTAAGCCCAGGAGTTGGAGGTTGCTATGAACTGTGATGCCACGGCACTCTACCGAGGGCGATAAAGTGAGACTCTGTCTCTACATTAAAAAAAAAAAAAATCAAAGCAACATGAAACTATGCAAATATAAAATTTATAGCAACTAAATTATTTTTTCTAATAAAGGTTAATCATTTTAATAGACGATCACCTCAAAGAACAAACGAAAAAGCTTATAAGTTCCTAAAACTACTTTATTTATTTATTTATTTATTTATTTATTGAGACAGTCTCACTATGTCACCCTCGGTAGAGTGCCATGGCATCACAGCTCACAGTAACCTCAAACTCTTGGACTTAAGCAATTCTCTTGCCTCAGCATTCCAAGTATGGGGGACAATAGGCACCCGCCACAATGCCCAGCTTTTTTTTATTGCAGTTGTCGTTGTTTAGCAGGCCTAGGTTGGGTTCAAACCAACCAGCCTCGGTATATGTGGCTAGCAACCTACCCACTGAGCTATGGGCACTACCCAAATTGCTTCATTTTGAAAAGCATGTTTTGTCTCTCAGTATTTTAAAAAAATTATTTAATTAGTACATTGTTTTTGAATGGTATGTAAACAAACTAATAACAAGGAAAACAATTTTAATGGCACATTCAGGAACTTACTTTTGAAATGACATGATTGGCCATTACTTTTTTGTGTGAATTCAAATGTCATGGTTCTGATCCAAGTGTTTTGTTAATGTAATTTGTTAAAAAACATTTTGTTAGGGTGGCATCTGTGGCTTAGTGAATAGAGTGCTGGCCCCATATGCTGTGGGTGGCGGGTTTGAACCTGGCCCCAGCCAAACTGCAACAACAACAACAACAACAACAACATTTTGTTAGGCTCGGCACCTGTAGCTCAGTGAGTAGGGCGCTGGCCACATACACCGAGGCTGGCGGGTTTGAGCCCAATCCCGGGCCTGCTAAGCAGCAATGACAACTGCAAGAAAAAAATAGCCAAGCACTGTGGTAAGTACCTGTAGTCCCACCTACTTGGGAGGCTGAGGCAAGAGAATCGCTTAAGCCCAAGAGTTTGAGGTTGCTGTGAGCTGTGACACCACAGAACTCTACCAAGGGTGACATAGTGAGACTCTATCTCAAATAAAATTTTTTTTTGTTAAATTAAGTTTTTTTTTTTCTTTTTTTTCTTTTTCTTTTTATTAGAGACAAGTTCTCGCTTTTTGGTCAGGCTAGTCTCAAACTCAAGCTATCCACCCGGCTTGGCCTCCCAGAGTACAAGGATTACAGGTGGGAGTCACAGCACCCGGCCTGAGTTAAGTTTTTCAAAACAGTTAAAACACTAATACATGAGATTCTTGGGTAAGATACTAAAATATACTACTTCAGCAAAATGTTACTATAGCCAATATGGTTCAGTAATCATTTCCTTGCTTTTCTTGAAGGCAGCTTAAACAATTATTTCTTAAATTTATTTCTGAAATAACCTAGATATAATGTCAGTTATTGTCTTTTAAGAATATTATAATGATTCTATAATATTTGAAGAATATTTTGCCAGTAATCATGACTCATAAAACACTTTGTAAATTAAATTTCAGCCACAATCAACATATATGAAATAAATACATGTTAGTGCTCATATACAGCTAACTTATGAGATTTTTTTTTTTTTTTTTTTTTTGAGACAGAGCCTCAAGCTGTCCCCCTGGGTAGAGTGCCATGGCATCACAGCTCAACAGCAACCGTCAACTCCTGGGCTCAAGCGAGTCTCTTGTCTCTGCCTCCCAAGTAGCTGGGACCACAGGCACCCGCCACAATGCCTGGCTATTTTTTTTTTCAGTTGCAGCCATCATTGTTGTTTGGTGGGCCTGGGCTGGATTCGAACCCGCCACCTTAGGTATATGTGGCTGACACCTTAGCCACTTGAGCCACAGGCGCTGACCCAAATAAGATTTTAATAAGGAAAGATCTTTATGTTTTGCCCTCTGCCTTGTAGATTATTTTGTTTCATTGGCCTTTATAAAAAGCCCATTGTGTATCACTTTTCCAAGAACTGGTTTCCCCTTCAAAAACGGTAGAAAATTAACAACAAAGAGTGGCTATTGAGGCAGAATATACAGTCCCCATAGTTAGCAATGAATAGTTAGCTTCCCATAGTAAGCGAAGAATCAAGTTGAAGAACAACTGACTTAGAAACAAGCGGGTTGGGAACAGGGATCATTGAGGTAATTGTGATCCAAGAAGGCAGTGCAGAGGCTATAGCAACAATGCATGCTAAGCAAAGGTAGGCCTTGAGCTGAGGGTGCAGGGCCTTAGAACCATATCCCCCTAATGCTTGTGGTCAGAGGCCCAAAGTAGACCTTGCAAGGGTAGATACGTTAAGATCACCACAGGTATGAACAGAATGTACTATGCAACCGCAGGGCAGTATTCTGCTCTGTGCCCTGAATTGCATAGCTGTAATTTTATCTAAAGTTGGCATCCTTCAATAGGTAAGACAAAAATCTCTCAGCTTCACTCTATAGAACACAGTCTGTGACTTTATGATTATTGTAACTAAGTGTTCTTTTTCATTTTTAACTTGGTTGCCATCTATTGATCCTGAATTGGAATGTAGGTCTATTTAGAATTTGCAAGTGTTTATAGCAGCTTTCCTCAATAGAATCAATCCCAAGCAATGTATCTCAGAATATAAAGGTTCTATGGTAGAATGAATCCAGGAAACATTTAATATTATATCCCCTCTTGGAGATTTGCAGTGTGCATTAGCATACTAAAAGGTTTTATGAGTTTTACAGTAAAGAAACCTGTTTTAACCCAACATTTTCCAAATTTTTCTGACTCTAGAATTTTTTTGGTTAATATCTACCAGCTTTCTTTTGTACTAGTATTTCTTTTTTCTTTTAGTTTTATTGATATATAATTGATGAATGAAAATTATATGTATTTGCAGTGTACAATGTGATAAATTGATAGGTGTCTGCATTGCAAAAATCAATTAACACATCCATCACCAATCGTCCACAATCAAATTAGCACATCCATCACCACAGTTATCATTTGTGTGTGTGTGAGTGGTGAGGACACTTAAGATATACTCACAAGTAGCAAGTTTCAAGTGAAGAGTATTGTACTCGTAACTATTTCTTAAACAATTCTGGGAATAGAACATACTCCTGGAGATAAGAACTATGTGTAAAGTGGATTGAGCTTTAAATGAGTAGAAGAGATGTAGATTATTATTAATATAGTTTGCTAGCTCCGTGATTTAGAGGAAAGTTCAAACCCTCACTAAGGGAATAGATAAACCTAAGAAAGGGCTTAATAACGACAGTCTGGGGTGGCACCTGTAGCTCAAGCAGCTAAGGCAGCAGCCACATATACCAGAGCTGGCAGGTTTGAATCCAGCTGCCAAATATGACAGCTATAACCAAAAAATAACCAGATGTTGTGGCAGGTGCCTGTGGTCCTAGCTACTTGGGAGGTTGAGGCAAGAGAATCACTTAAGCCCAGGAGTTAGAGGTTGCTGTGAGCTGTGACATCACAGCACTCTACCTAGGGCCATAGCTTGAGGCTCTGTCTCAATAATAATAATAAGGACAGTCTTTCTATTTTCCTGAAGAGGTAGGTGTATTTTGACTACGTCACTTGGAAATAACAGGGTGATGAGGGTATCTCACATTTGTATTTTAAGAGTTACAAAACTAAAAAAAATTTAAAAAAAAAAGAGGGTGGTACCTGTGACTCAGTGGGTAGGACGCTGGCCCCATATACTGAGGGTGGTGGGTTCAAATCCAGCCCTGGCCAAACTGCAACAAAAAAGTAGCCAGTACCTCCTTCATGTTTATATGGATGGAGCTGGAACATATTCTTCTTAGCATAGTAGCTCAAGAATGGAAGAAAAAGTATCCAGTGTGGCTCGGCGCCTATAGCTCAACCGGCTAAGGCGCCAGCCACGTACACCTAAGGTGGCGGGTTCGAATCCCCGTCCTGGACCCGCCAAACAACAATAATGGCTGCAACCAAAAAATAGCCGGGCGTTGTGGCGGGCGCCTGTGGTCCCAGCTACTTGGGAGGCGGAGGCAAGAGACTCGCTTGAGCCCAGGAGTTGGAGGTTGCTGTGAGCTGTAATG